>OX451737.1:1511187523-1511435023 GCA_948472305.1 Vicia faba | reverse complement strand
CGCCTCTATCAACTGGACCTGGAGTGCCTCAGGTGCCTCTACTGTTTGAGGTACCTTTGGTGATTCAAGTACTTTGCTGTCTCAGGAGCTTGAATAGGTGAGCTCAGGTGTCTACGTGAGTATAGAGGCGAGAATGCATGAGGAGAAGACCCTCGCTTGCTACGGGAAGATAAAGAAGTAGGCAGAGATACATGAGCCTTGAAATCCGACGCCTCTACATCAACCGGTCTAGAGGTAGAATGAGCTTGCGTTTGGTGACTCTTTTCTCTTCGAACGAATGCATGTTGTGCAAGCCTGACGTGTCTCAATTGAGATTGACTTTCAGCCATAATTCTTGTAAATAGACTAGAAAAACGTTACACAATGAGTTCTATATAAAAAGTCAAAACATTACTGTGATACGGTGGGAGAACTGACTTGAGGTTTGCGTTTGTATTCGCAAATGTTGCGGTTAGCAAGAGTCGCCACCGACTTTTTATTTTATCCTAAGGAAAGGTTAAAAAGCACAGCAAAAACCTTTTGAGATGTTTTCTTGGGTTCGGGGAGTAGATTATAGAAAGGGAAGGTATTAGCACCCTTTCTATCCATGGTTATCCATGGGCTCTTAGTTACTTGCTTAGATCACTTGCCTTTTGTTTTCAATTGTTTTAAATGGTGCTTGAGTGTGTGGGTTTTGAAAATGTTTTGAAAAGAGGCCAATGTGGTGGCAACCTTTGCAATGATCCATGTGGGGATGTATACAAAGATGTATGTCTTTTGAAAAGGTTTTCATTTGTTTTTTGAAAGTTTTTGTTTTGAAAGTGTTGTAATGTGTGATTTTGAAATTAGGCAAGTGTTTTGTTTTATAAGTTGATTCAAGTAACTAAGAGGTTATCTACTCCTAAGTTTCTCAAAAGATTATTGCTATACTTTAACCCTTTTAACAAGTTTGCACCACCATTGTATTTGGTGGGCAACCTTGTGTTAGGATGTGAAAGGGACAGGCGCGGGTCATCGTTTAGACCATAATTGTAACGACGTTAAATGTCTTTGGGCAATTTCTCTAAGGGACTTGATCATTTGTTTTGTTTGTTTTGAAAAGTTTTATCGAGGGACTATGATCATTCAAACTGTTTGCTTTGCCCAAAGATGTTCAACATACAATATGGCCCATTTATTTGAAGGCAACAAGTGGAATACCCTAGGGGGTGCAAGTGTGATTTGTGTGTCCATTTTCATGCTTGTTTATCTTGTATTAGGTCAAACTATTTTTTATCGTTTTTTCGCATACAAACCCTAATTCTAGCATGTTATTATTTAGAAAGCAATAAAGTGCGAAATTAAAATTACTAAGCTATTACACAACCAAATATGGGAAGGGGGGTACAAATGTTCAAATGAGGATATTGACAAGAATTTAAATCTAAATTATTACAACAATTGGATATTTGCATGGTAAATAAATTGCATAATTTAAATGTAAATAAAATAAATATGTGAAATGTAAAAAAGAAAGTTTTTATGTGTATGAGAAAATATTTATGTAAAAGGAAAAAGAAAATAAAAGTGTATTTATTTTTTTAGTATTTTTGAACTTAGGGTAAAAACCCTAATTTTTAAATAAAAGATATTATTATCTAATTTAATTCTACTATTTATTTATTATTTATAAAAAATAAAATAAAATGAAGTGTATTGTGAAAAAGGTATTTTTTTTTTGTATCAAATGTTAATAAAAAAAAGATCAAGTATTTTTATATCTTTTTCTTAAATACATTAATAATCAAATATATATATATATAACCCTAAATATGTATTTTTCTAAAATAAATATTTAAATATTTTAATAAAAATAAAAAGTAAAGTATATATTTTTTTGTGTAAAATATTTTCATAAAGTAAATAAAATAATAAAAATGTATCTACACTATTTTCTATTTATTTCAATAATAGTTTATATATATATATATTTGTATATAACAAAAGAAATAAACAAATAAATATGCCATTAATACAAAAAGTGGTGGAAAAAATATTTTAAAAATTTTAATGGTATGAGAAAAAATAAACAAAGTCAATCCAAAAAGAAAAAGTCAAAAATGTCAAAAAATGAGCAAATGGGCTCAGGGGGGTGTAAACCAAAAAAATGGGGTGTGAAAAGGAAACAAATCCAGGCCCAGCCCAGATCACTTCTTCTTCAACCTCTGTACAGCTTTCTTCACACAAAACACGCGTTTTCTAACTCTGGATTCCTGGACTTTCAAGCAAAACTCATAACATGAAAAGTGTAGAGCATTAAGAGACGGTTTCAACCATATAAAGAACATGACCTATCTCTCCCAGATGAGAGAGAATTTCTCTCCCCCTCTTTTCTGACCTAGTTTTTCTACCATTTTCAGAGCTCAAATTCTCTTCACTCAGACAAAAGAAATGAAAAGTAAAGCTATGTACATGTTCAGGGCTATGAGTAGGACTTTGTTTCTTCACAAACTTAAGACTAAAGATGCCTAATAAGAGAGATACGAATTCAAACTTTTACCTGTGCAGTTGAACTTCTATGTGGAGAATGAGAGACTTTCAGTGCAATGTAATGATTGGAAAAGCTTCCTTGAAGTCCAGGGATGCTTTTTCAATGCTCACTTTGTCTTGAAACTTCTTGTATCAAGCTATAGAACTTCACCTGCAAGCCAAAGATGTGAAAATGGTGGAAGTGGTTAGAGCAACTACAGATCGTGCCTTAGCTTCTGGATAGCTTGCATATGTTGTAAGGAAGGTAGAGGAACAGGTTTGGACAGAAATGCTTGAAGGGATTGAGAGATTGCACTCAAACTGCAGGGGCACCCCTGTTTGTGCAGTTTGAGGATGATTCTGAGATGGAGGGTGTTTGAAAGGGAAATGGCTCGTGCAAAAGCTTCAATGTGGTCTATGGAATGTGTTTGATATCTTTTTGTGCTGTGTTCTTTTGCTGATATGAGAGATAGCATATGTTATGGACCTTTCTTCACACTTAAGCTACCAAAAGCAAATTGGTGTCCTAGGTCAGTATAGGACCCCCTAATGTGCTGCATCAACTCCTCTTGATCAGTGTGTTATGCCCATAATCTTGTGCTAAGCAGATCCTCTATGTACTTGTTTGATTTACCAATTGACATAAAGCTAAACTTTTCAAAAATGGAAATTCCACTTTATCTAGTTTAGGATTAAACCATTATGCAATGTTAGAACACAAAGAACATGACCTTAACACATTGAATATGCATTAAATTATTGAGTATGAAATGGTTCAAGGACCTGTAATCAAGCATAAAGCAAACTGATTTCAAATTGGCAAGGTTATGAACATGTCTTGATGAAGAACAAAAGTGAATTTTTGCCAACTTGTGAAATTCGAATCTCCCAAGTTATGAGGTTGTTTGATGAGTTCTTGGACATTTTGGAAAGCTTGGAATGTGTACTACAATCCATCTTTGAAATGCAAATCAAAATTCCAATTGGAAGGGCATGAAAAGTGGCCTTGAAGTAGGGTAGAAAACCTTGTCAAAATAGGTCAAATTTCACTAAGTTAAAAGATGGTTTAGTGCCCTTATTCAAAAAATCATAACTTGAGATACAAGCTTCAAATGAGAAAACTTTGTGAATCAAAGTTGTAGATTTTGCAACAAGCTACAACTTTCATGTTTTGACTTTTGTTTGAATCCCAATGGATCATGGTGAAAAGATGGGGCAAAGTTGGGAAAAAATTAGGGTTTTTCATAACTTAGAAAAATTCTAAGTTATGAAAAATTCCATTTTCAAACCCTAATTTGCATTTTGTGATTTCTTGGTGAACAAGTTTCATAATTTGGCATGTTTTGATGAAAAATGAATCTTGACTCTTGATTTTGACCAAAAAGTCAAAGTTTGACTTTTCAGTATACAGTCAAAATTGATCAATTGACTGGGAAATTCAACTATCAATCTTGTATACTTGGGATCTTTTGAGCTTGATGAACATGTCAAGATAATTCCATGGGGTCCTTGAGTCCATAGGTGAACTTGGTTTGCCATTGGCTAGGTCAAACAGTCAAAAATTGCCTTAGTGCAGTCAAAACCCTAAAAATGACCATTTTGCCCTTTTGGTGATCTGATCAAATTTCTTGTGGAATTGTGATCCAAACTTGATCAAATGGTCCATGTGAATTCAAAATGTTGATGTGGATCAAATTTCATGAGGTTTGACTGTCAATTGGCCACAGTTGACTTTTTCCCCAATACAGCTGATTTCTAGGTCAACTGTCCAATTGACTGGGAAAAACTTGGAATCAAGACTTGAAACTTGGTATGGGTAAACTTGGGAGTCCAATATGAAGCATGAAAGTCATCTTAGGTATTTTAGGTCAAAACATCTTTAGGCAAACACAAACCCTAATTTGAGTCCACAGTGCAAGGAGAAGTCTTGAGCAGAGGAAACCCTAATTGTATCTTGATCTTTAAATGTCTTGTGATGAGAAAAATGTTGAGGAAATGGGAGGGCAAATTTTGGGGTACAACAGTTGCCCCTGTTCAATCTTCTTGGACCTGAAGAGTTAGATTGGCAAGTTTGCCTTTCGTGACTCGAGGGTAAAAGGAGATTGGACACTAGAGTGCCCGGAAATTTGCACTCGCATGCTGGAGTCTCAACAATGTGGTGTCGGGAATGGGCTTATAGATGCCATTTGGAGAGATGGTCGCATAAGAGATTCCTTAGCGAGAACTTGTGTGTTTAAGAAAGACAGATGCTTTCCTGGCTTGTTACAGGTGTTTGATCTTCAGTCTCCTTATGCAGATATGCCCTGGCTGGATACAGGTATCGAATCTACGATCGGTTGCCCACAGATGTGCCCTGGCTGGATACAGGAGTCGAATCTGGAAATAGTCGTCAATAGCTATGCCCTGGCTGGATACAGGAGTCGAATCTTTGAACTCTGCAGACGTGCCCTGGCTAGATACAGGAATCGAATCTTTGAACTCTGCAGACGTGCCCTGGCTAGATACAGGAATCGAGTCTGGAAATGTGGTCAACAGATATGCCCTGGCTGGATACAGGAATCGAATCTGGAAATGTTGTAGTTGATAGATGTGCCCTGGCTGGATACAGGAGTCGAATCTTTGAACTCTGCAGACGTGCCCTGGCTGGATACAGGAATCGAGTCTGGAAACTGATCACTCTCAGATGTGCCCTGGCTAGATACAGGTATCGAATCTGGAATTGTGACAGTTGAAGGTAATCGTTTTTTTTTTTGATTGTCTTTTTCCTGAAAAGGCAAAGACGTAAGCTGTATGCAATGTCATGATGTATGATATGCATGATGTCATGATGTTCAACATTTGATGTTGCATGTGTTTCATCATGTATGTAAGCAAGATGTATGAAAATGTGAAATGTTTATGAGTGTAATTTCATCTTAGGAAAATAAATCCTTGACGAATGGCCGGGAAGCTGCTTTGCGGAAGAGATACTTGGCCGAAGCTCTGATGAGAGGCCTGCTGAGGACCTTAACAATGGATTCCGCTGAGGATAATGATGATAAACTCCGCTGGGGAAACCAAAGATAGACTTCGTTGGGGATTGAAGGAACTTTCGCCGAGAACGGTCTTCCGTGGCTTAGCTGAGGATAACCCAGTTATAAGTCCTTGTGAGGAAATAACTCTAAATAAAACTTGGGCGTGACGTTCGTGCTTCGCCGGGTATAAGTTCGCAGAATCTACTGGGGATGAGCTTTTAAGATTTGCCGGGGAACGTTGTGCCTTTTTTCAGGATCGACGGGGAATCGACTCCCGCTTGGGGAAAGTGCTGCTGAACCTGTTTTATTCTGCGGGGAGCTAAGATGATTCGACCAATATTTTCAGTTGAACCTACCTTGGTGCCTTGGTGGACAAAGCAACTAGACCGCTTTAGACAACTACACATTGCCCCTGTCTTTGATGTCACTTGCAATTAATCTCTTTTTTCATATGCAAACATTTAGGGATCAGCAATTTAATGTCAAATGCATATATCAAAAATGAACATTGGACGTTCTTCGCAAGACAAAACAGAAAAAGAAAAACAATGGCAATTTGTATGGACAAGTGAATTTGTATTGATTTAAACTTTGCCTGTGAATAGGCGTTTTTTGTACAAGAGGCTAACATCCTAGTAAGAGGATGCCGCCAAATAACATAGAGTTTACAATTTGAAAAACAAAACAGCTATGTGAACCATCCCACTGGGTTCCAACTCTGCTATTGCCTTTATGTCTTCGAACGTCTCATCGCTTTGCTGCCTGGTCGAAGATGAAGCTGATTGGTCGATGCCGTAATCTGAGCCAGATAGTTGATGCCGAATTCCGGGTGCGAAGTGATCCAATGAGACATAGTGTTACGCTCTTATCCCTAACTTTTGCCTGGACCGCCCTTTCGGGTTTTCAGTCCAACGGGATACCCTTTTTTGCCCAAGCCGCCCTTTCAGGTTTTCGACTTGCCGGGTGTACAGATTTTTATTTATTTCATCCCTTATTTTTGCCCGAACCCTTTTGGTTCGCCGGGAAGCCCTAATTTTTGCCTAGGTATGTCAACCTAGCGGGTCTTTTATTTATGCGTAGTATTTTTTCACTATGTCTGCATTGGCGGGGTGAGGAAGGTCGTCACCGTCCATGGTGGTTAGGATCATGGCTCCTCCAGAGAACACACGCTTAACCACAAATGGCCCTTCGTACGTAGGGGTCCATTTGCCCCGGGGATCACTTTGAGGAAGGATGATGCGTTTGATTACCAGGTCCCCAACTTGATACTCTTGCGGTCTGACTTTCTTGTTAAATGCCCTGATCATCCGTTTCTGATACGTTTGACCGTGACAGATAGCAGTGAGCCTCTTTTCGTCAATCAGATTTAGTTGATCAAGTCGAGTCTGGATCCAATCATCTTCATTCAAGTCTGCATCCTTCATTATCCGGAGAGAGGGTATCTGGATTTCGATCGGCAAGACTGCTTCCATGCCATAGACTAGGGAGAAGGGGGTTGCCCCGGTTGACGTCCTTGCTGAGGTGCGGTACCCATGAAGAGCGAACGGTAACATCTCGTGCCAATCTTTATAGGTCACTGTCATCTTCTGCACAATTTTCTTGATATTTTTATTGGCTGCCTCTACAGCCCCATTCATCTTCGTCCGATAGGGGGAAGAATTGTGGTGTTGTATCTTGAATTGTTCACAGAGTTCAGTGATCATTTTGTTATTGAGATTGGTACCATTGTCCGTAATGATTCTTTCTGGGACTCCGTACCGACAAATCAGATTATGCCGGATGAATCGTGCCACGACGCTCTTGGTTACTGTGGCATAGGAAGCTGCCTCGACCCATTTCGTGAAGTAATCGATTGCCACCAAGATGAAGCGGTGTCCATTGGATGCCGTCGGTCGGATTTCACCGATCATATCGATGCCCCACATTGCGAAAGGCCAAGGTGCCGTTAGGACATTCAAAGGAACCGGAGGGATATGCACCTTGTCAGCATAGATCTGGCACTTATGACAAGTCCGGGAGTGTTGGTAACAATCGGCTTCCATCGTGGACCAGAAATATCCTGCCCGAAGGATTTTCTTAGCCATGGTGTGTCCACTGGAATGAGTTCCAAATGTTCCTTCATGCAGTTCCATCATAATTTTCTCTGCTTCAGCCTTATCCACACAACGTAACAGGGTTGAATCATGATTCCGTTTGTAGAGAACGCCGTTGCTGAGGAAGAATTTTGCAGCAAATCTCCTCATGAACTTCTTGTCGTTGACAGATGCACCTTCAGGGTATTCCTGAGCTTCCAAGTACCTCTTCACCTCGTGATACCAGGGTTTTTCAGTCACCTTCTCGGCCTCGAGCTCGCAGCAGTAAGCCGGTTCATCCAACTTCCAGATTGTGATTTGAGGAGCCTCATTATCCCATTTAACTTTGAACATCGAAGACATCGTGGCTAGTGCGTCCGCTAGCTGATTCTCCTCTCTAGGGAAGTGCTCAAAAGTTATCTCTTCAAAGTGAGGGAGCAAGGTCGACACATACTCCTTGTAAGGAATGAGATTCGGGTGTTTCGTATCCCACTCGCCTTTGATCTGATTGATCACGAGAGCGGAATCTCCGAAGACACTTAGAAACTTGATCCTCAAATCGATCGCAGCTTGCAAACCCATGATACATGCCTCATATTCTGCCATGTTGTTGGTGCAGCTGAAACATAATCGGGCGGTGAGTGGAGTATGAGTCCCCTTGGGAGATATGATTACAGCACCGACGCCGTTACCCAAAGCATTGGAGGCTCCGTCAAAATGCATAGACCATCGGGATCCTTCCTCAGGTCCTTCATCCGGTCCAGGTACTTCACAGTCAGTTACCACCATGATGTCTTCGTCCGGAAAATCAAAGTTCAATGATTGATAATCGTCCACAGGTTGGTGTGCCAAATGATCAGCCAGTACACTTCCCTTAATTGCTTTCTGAGTTGTATACTGGATATCATATTCTGTTAAGATCATTTGCCATCTCGCTATTCTCCCAGACAGAGCGGGCTTTTCAAATATGTACTTGATGGGATCCATCTTTGAAATCAATAAAGTAGTGTGAGTCAGCATATACTGTCTCAGCCGGCGAGCAGCCCATACAAGAGCGCAGCAAGTTTTCTCAAGCAGTGAGTAACGAGACTCACAGTCGGTAAACTTTTTGCTCAAGTAATAAATAGCGTGCTCTTTTCGGCCAGACTCGTCATGCTGCCCCAGCACACACCCCATTGAATTATCAAGCACTGTCAAGTATAGTATCAGAGGTCTTCCTTCCACTGGTGGCATAAGAATGGGTGGCTCTTGGAGGTATTCCTTTATTCTTTCAAAGGCGGCCTGACATTCATCATTCCAGCGTACCACTTGATCTTTCTTCAGTAATTTGAAGATTGGCTCACAAGTAGCAGTCAGATGTGATATGAATCGGGCAATGTAATTCAATCGTCCTAGGAAACCTCTGACTTCTTTCTCTGTTTTTGGGGTCGGCATCTCTTGAATAGCTTTAACCTTGGCAGGGTCCACCTGGATACCTTTATCACTTACAATGAAACCTAGCAATTTTCCGGACCTCACCCCGAAGGTGCATTTGTTGGGATTCAATCTCAGCTTGTACAACTTGAGTCGGTCAAACAACTTCCTCAGATGATCAAGGTGCTCCTCCTCAGTTTGAGACCTTGCAATCATGTCATCAACGTATACTTCAATCTCATGATGGATCATATCATGAAATAAAGCAACCATGGCACGCTGATAGGTTGCCCCAGCATTTTTCAATCCGAATGGCATGACCTTATAACAGAAGGTGCCCCACTGGGTCACAAAGGTAGTCTTCTCCATATCTTCTGGAGCCATCTTGATCTGATTATACCCTGAAAAACCATCCATGAAGGAGAACACCTTGTGCTGAGCTGTATTGTCAACAAGGACATCAATGTGAGGTAGGGGGAAGTCATCCTTGGGGCTGGCCCTGTTCAGATCCCTGTAGTCGACACACATTCTGACCTTGCCGTCCTTCTTCGGCACTGGCACAACATTGGCAATCCACTGAGGGTAAGAAGTTACTGCAAGGAAACCTGCATCAAACTGTTTCATCACCTCAGCTTTAATCTTCTCAGACATCTCTGGACGCATTCGTCGAACTTTTTGCTTTACTGGAGGGCAATCTTCCTTGGTTGGCAAATGGTGAACTACAATGTCGGCATCCAAACCAGGCATATCTTCATAAGACCAGGCAAAGATCTCCATGTAGTCTTGTAGCATCTGGATCAATCGTTGCTTCACGCTGAGCTCTAGATTGGCACCAATTTTGACCTCTTTCCTATCTGTCTCAGTACCCAGGTTAATTGTCTCCACAGGCTCTTCATGTGGTTGAATAGCCCTCTCTTCCTGTAGTAGCAGTCTTGCGAGTTCACCAGGAACTTCGCAATCATCTTCACCTTCGTCTTCGGCCAAGTTGATCGGATTTTCGAAGTCATAACTGGCGGTAGCAGAGCTGTTGCCAGTGAGATCCAGAGTGGATTGAAACCTGTATAAGTGAGTGTGTGTAAATATAGCTGTTTTGCAATATGTATAACACAGAAAGAAAAGGAGCACAAGATTTGAAATGCAACAAACGTCCAATGTTTTGATTGATGATATATGAAAATGTCATACAAAAAGCCCTCACAAATGGAGCTACGATGTCCCGGGCAGGACACCGAGCCAACAGAGTTTTAACATATTGTTTGTTACAAATTTGGAAATCAAAAGAAATCAATTACTGCGTGACAAATGTGATAGGGGTAAAATCCTTTGCTGTCCAGTTGCTTGGTCCGTCGCTGGCAGTCGGGTAGATCCAATTATCAAACTCAGCTTCCTCCACATCCTCCTCGATAGCATTCACCCTTGAGCTGGAAATAAACACCGGAGCCTTTCCAATCTTCTCTTTGCGCACCGCCTTCTGAGCCTCTGCAGTAAAGCCTAGCCCAAACTTGTCGTTCTTCTGAGTGAAGTCAGGAAGCTGACCCCAGTGTGCACCATTGCCTTTCTGAACCACAGCCCGGGCATCCCTTAGGGAAACCATCTTCAAGGAATCATTCTCTTCGGCCATTGTCTCCGCAGCTGCTGAAATTGGATGTACCTCCTCGAAATGTTGGAAGGGAGTTTCAATAAATTCTCCGTCCATCTCGATGTACCTGAAGGAATTCAAATGGCTCACCATATACTCCTCTTCTCCTTGCACAGTGACAATTTTCCCCCTGACGGGATACTTCAGTTTTTGGTGTAAGGTGGAGGTCACTGCCCCAGCTTTGTGGATCCAAGGTCTACCCAACAGACAGGAGTACGATGGACGTATATCCATCACGTAAAAGGTAGAGTCAAACACTTGAGAGCCCACACGAATAGGGATGTTAACCTCTCCATGAACCATCCTCTTGGAACCGTCAAAGGCTCTGACGATGATATTGCTGGGTTTCAACTCCAGGCCTTCATAATCCAGACGATCCAAAGCCTTTTTCGGAAGAACATTCAAAGAAGAACCAGTGTCCACCAATACATGTGCCAGAGTAGTGCCCCTGCATTCAATAGAAACATGCAGGGCATCATTGTGGTCTCTCCCTTTTGCGGTCAGGTCAGCATCTGAAAAGCCCAAGCCGTTGTCCGCCGTCAGATTTGCTATGCAGTCAGTGAACTGAACTGCAGACGTCTCCTGCGGCACATGGGCCGTCTTGAGAAATGAGATTAATGCCTTAGCGTGAGCCTCGGAACATAGCAATAGGGAGAGCAGGGAGATCTTGGAGGGTGTATGCCCTAACTGCTCAACAACATTAAAATCACTTTTCTTTATTATCTTCAGAATCTCCTCCATTTCTTGTCGGGAGGCCTCAGCATTCACGGGTATTGGTGCCTCCATCCGGGCAGGCTCTTCTTCAATCCCTTTGCCCCGAGCATTTGATGACTCGGCAGCAGGGGACACAATTTGATCAGCAACAGGACTTGATAAACTTGCAGGTTTTATGAGGAGGGGTTTTCGAATAGCGGGAGGCGCAATGTCAGGCGAGAAGAGCCTGCCACTGCGGGTGACTTTAGCCGGACCGGTGATATCGCAAATACTGGCACTAGCATCAAATTCTTGCTTGATTCCATTTACATATACGTCTGCCCCATAATGCCAGGGGACAGCTTTATCAGACACGTAGGAGAGGGGTCCTGGAACAGTAATGATCACAGGCGCAACTGTCAAGATTTGAATAGGCTTCTTTGGGGGAGCCTTGATTGGATTTTTGAAGATGGTGATCACAGAAACTTCTTTCATTGGAACCAAATGAACAACAGTCTTTTTGAATAAAATCTCCTTGCTATCCATTAGGCCTTGGATGCCTAACCTTAGCAAGGGACAATCGGATAGGGAAATAGCACAGAATGGGCAACCTTCGCCGCAACCCGGAAATAAACCGGCCCGCAGTAGGTTCTTCTTAACAGTCTTCAAAGGGGTAACAACTTCATCTATCGAAACAGCATACACTTCTTCCTCAATGGCATTCACCCTATGCTGGGGCATAGGAGCCGTTACAACATTCGGTCTTTCCGGCGCTTCAAACTGAATTTCTTTTGCGTCAATTAGATCTTGTACTTTGTTTCTCAAGGCCCAACAATCATCAGTAGTGTGCCCGGGACTATCAGAATGATAAGCACACCGGGCATTCGGGTTGTATTTAGGGGACGCAGTGTTGACGACCTTAGGAGCTTCTTTGAGGGTCACCAGGTTGGTGGATAACAGTTGGGGTAAAATTTGAGATAATGTCATACTCAATCGGGTATACTGCCTCTTGGGCCTTTCACTTCTTTGCTGATTGTACTGCTGAGGAGCAGCAACAGGTTTA
Organism: Vicia faba; assembly: GCA_948472305.1. NCBI lineage: Eukaryota > Viridiplantae > Streptophyta > Magnoliopsida > Fabales > Fabaceae > Vicia > Vicia faba. The sequence continues at coordinate 1,511,422,642 of OX451737.1, read as the reverse complement.
GAGATGACCAAAGCATTAACGGCTTGGCGACTTTCGGGCTTGACTTGTCTTCTAGGGCCATAGACGGCGCTTGCTTCTTTCTTAAATGGCCTCTTCTCAGCACTTGTAGAGGCAGCCTTCTGTATCTTGCCTGACCTGATGCCAGCTTCAATTCTCTCTCCCGTTAATATCAAATCTGTGAACCCAGCGGAGGAGTTACCAACCAAATGATTAAAAAACGGACCAGACAACGTTCCCAGAAACATATCAACCAGCTCTCGATCAGTTAATGGAGGCTGCACCCTGCCAGCCAAATCTCTCCATTTTTGAGCGTACTCTTTGAATCCTTCACCCGTTCCTAGAGACATACCCTGAAGTTGGGTACGCGTAGGAGCGAGATCAGAATTATATTGGTATTGTGTGTAGAAAGCAGTCGCCAAGTCCTCCCAGTGCCGGATGCTAGCTCCGTCTAATTGGTAGAACCATTCAAGCTGAGACCCCGAGAGGCTGTCTTGGAAGAAGTGAATCCAGAGGTTTTTATCCGCCGTGTAAGGTTGGATTTTCCTTACATACGACCTCAGATGCAGCTTTGGGCAGGAGACCCCATCATACTTGGCGAAGGCAGGCGCCTTAAACTTGTGTGGAATTACTACTCCGGAAGATAATCCCAAATCCCCGAAATCCAGTCCCGGCACGTTCTGAATTTCCATAGCGCTCAAGCGGTCCTCCAATTGTTTGTATCTGTCAGCAGCAGGTGGGTATTGTTCCTCGTTATAGTCTGTCTCGTTGTCGGAGACTGCGGGACTAGGAGCTCCTCCCCCTTGGGGACTGTTTTTCTCAGCAGAAGAAGTGGTTGGATCAGCTTCATTGTGGAGTGTGTTCCCAAATCTGCGTCCGGTGTTGAACATTGCCGTCCTCTTTTTCTTCTTCTTCTTCAGGAGTAGAGTCTTCAACTCTTGCTGACCCTGGGCTAGGCTTAGGACCATCTCTTGAAACTGTGCACTTTGGGCCTGAAGGGCCTTGATTGCTTGTTCACTGGATGACTCCGAATTCATGATGACTGTGCACATAAACAGCGAAGAAAATTAAGCAACCTGTGAAATAGGGTACCTGCTATGCATATGGTGTAATGGAATGCGTATGTTTTATGTTTTCAAAGACAAATAAGATTCAACTTTGTAGACAAAAAGGGAAACACACTTCATTAGATTAAAATTTTTCAATTGTTCAACAATTTGCCCTTAGGCATTACAGGAATGAAAAATACGGAAAAGGAAATAAAACTACAAAAGGGAATAATCAAAGCTCATCAATGCTCCCATGGCCTCCTCCTCTCAGTGCTGATGTAGTTGTTCAGGACACGTTCTTCCTCCAATTGCTTAGTCAGCCTTTGGACCTTCCTTTCCTGCTCGTTGAACTTCTCCCGATAGAAATCCCGTTCTTCCTTTAGCTGTGCCCAAGATCTCTTCATGGTGTCAAAATCAGTAGGTATCTGAGGAGGGAGGACAGTTGGAGGAACCCCATCTTCATTGGGAGTTTCAAGGATGATTGGTCTGACAGCTTCGTATGGAATACCTAACTTCTGAGCACGGATGCGGACCCATTTGTAATAGGGCTCCAATGGTAAAGAAGTCTTTGGTCCTAACTCATGTGGGTCAGCTTTGTGGATTCTGTCCCAAGCTCTAATGAATCCCTGGCGTAGTTTGTCACTGCCTGCCTGAAACTCAAAATGGAAGTGAGGAACCAGCATTTCATGGGGCCCATCTCCTCTGGCTCTTCCAAACTGACGGAGAGCTAAACATGGATTGTAAGAGATTCCTCCTTGGACACCAATCAACGGGACATTAGGGTATTCTCCGCAACGGTCGATAACAGCTATCTCATCCAAGCCTCTGAGAGTCCAAGTGATATCCTTATCTGTGAGAGACATTAACCTCCGAGCCCAACCTTTTCCTTCTTCATTCTTCAGCACGGACTTAGGAAGGTGCGAAATAAACCACCTTACCAGCAAAGGAGCACAACACCACGGAGTTCCCCGTTTTCGAGCAGTACGAGCATAGAGTTGTTGTAGAATGTCACCCAAGAGAGTGGGTACCGGATTCCGAGACATGAAGATTCTTATGACATGGATACTGATGAAGGTGTCAGGGTTGGGAAACAATACCAGACCATAGATCAAAAGAGCCAGAATATCCTCATATGCTTTGAAGTCCAAGTCATTCCAGAAATCATTAGCCTTGCCAACCAGAAATTTGACCAAAAAGCCCTTGATCCCATTTCTAGTTTCCCAGTTGGACAATACCTCTTCTTTGGTCAAGGGGAGAATTGCAGCAATCTCTTCAGGCCTAGGAGTCTTTTCCAAACCAGTGAAAGGAGTTTGTTCCAAGACAGGAATCCCAAGCAAGTAAGAGAACTCTTCCAGGGTAGGAACCAGCTGGAAGTCTTGAAAGGTGAAACAATGATGCAGAGGGTCATAAAACTGGGTCAGAACACTTATCAGTTGTTGGTCCCATTTTGCAGTGATCAAGCCAAGGAGGGAACCATGTTTGTTGATGAAGGAGGTAGTGTTTGGAATTCTTTCAACCAGATCTTTGAGTAAAACTGGTGGTTGAACAAAGTTGAGCCGGACAGTATTTCTACGCACGGGCATCATGATGTCCTACAAAACAGAGCAAAGATGAAACCTTTTTGTCTTTGAAATGGGTTAGCTTTGCATGCAATGGTATGATGGCATGATGCTATGATGAAGCACATCACAAGTATTCACATAGGCAGATAAAGCACACAAGTCACACAAGACACCCTTAGGTTTCAGGCCAGCATGAGTTTCAGGTATTACCCTCTTTTGGTTTTGTTGGTTAAAACTTGTCCTATCAAAAGTAACCGGGTTCTAGAGGATCTCAAATCATTGGCTACCCTCAATCGGTCATAACTCCAGCATCGCAATCTTTTCTCGCGGCCAGAACCATCTCGAGAGTTTAGCCTCAATGAGTGTAGCATACTGCTACTGTCCTAATAGCCAAGTTGGTCAATTTAGGGTTCTAAGGTTGGTTGGTGTTTAATGACCCCTTAGAAGACCTATATTCTCCCCGTTACAACACAAGGGATATAGGTACAGACTAAGATGCCACACCAACGTAGCCACTGCTTCACCCATGTCGGTCTACGCCGGACAGGTCCCTCACAGATTATGCTACCTAAAAAGGGTATTTCCCAGATCCGGGTTAGGATCTATGAAACTCCAATGCAAAGCCCACAAACATAAAAGCAAACAAAGCAAACAATTGAAAACACAGGTGATCTAAAACCCTAAGGTTACTCCACTTTTAAGTATTTCCCCAGCAGAGTCGCCAGTTCTGTGATACGGTGGGAGAACTGACTTGAGGTTTGCGTTTGTATTCGCAAATGTTGCGGTTAGCAAGAGTCGCCACCGACTTTTTATTTTATCCTAAGGAAAGGTTAAAAAGCACAGCAAAAACCTTTTGAGATGTTTTCTTGGGTTCGGGGAGTAGATTATAGAAAGGGAAGGTATTAGCACCCTTTCTATCCATGGTTATCCATGGGCTCTTAGTTACTTGCTTAGATCACTTGCCTTTTGTTTTCAATTGTTTTAAATGGTGCTTGAGTGTGTGGGTTTTGAAAATGTTTTGAAAAGAGGCCAATGTGGTGGCAACCTTTGCAATGATCCATGTGGGGATGTATACAAAGATGTATGTCTTTTGAAAAGGTTTTCATTTGTTTTTTGAAAGTTTTTGTTTTGAAAGTGTTGTAATGTGTGATTTTGAAATTAGGCAAGTGTTTTGTTTTATAAGTTGATTCAAGTAACTAAGAGGTTATCTACTCCTAAGTTTCTCAAAAGATTATTGCTATACTTTAACCCTTTTAACAAGTTTGCACCACCATTGTATTTGGTGGGCAACCTTGTGTTAGGATGTGAAAGGGACAGGCGCGGGTCATCGTTTAGACCATAATTGTAACGACGTTAAATGTCTTTGGGCAATTTCTCTAAGGGACTTGATCATTTGTTTTGTTTGTTTTGAAAAGTTTTATCGAGGGACTATGATCATTCAAACTGTTTGCTTTGCCCAAAGATGTTCAACATACAATATGGCCCATTTATTTGAAGGCAACAAGTGGAATACCCTAGGGGGTGCAAGTGTGATTTGTGTGTCCATTTTCATGCTTGTTTATCTTGTATTAGGTCAAACTATTTTTTATCGTTTTTTCGCATACAAACCCTAATTCTAGCATGTTATTATTTAGAAAGCAATAAAGTGCGAAATTAAAATTACTAAGCTATTACACAACCAAATATGGGAAGGGGGGTACAAATGTTCAAATGAGGATATTGACAAGAATTTAAATCTAAATTATTACAACAATTGGATATTTGCATGGTAAATAAATTGCATAATTTAAATGTAAATAAAATAAATATGTGAAATGTAAAAAAGAAAGTTTTTATGTGTATGAGAAAATATTTATGTAAAAGGAAAAAGAAAATAAAAGTGTATTTATTTTTTTAGTATTTTTGAACTTAGGGTAAAAACCCTAATTTTTAAATAAAAGATATTATTATCTAATTTAATTCTACTATTTATTTATTATTTATAAAAAATAAAATAAAATGAAGTGTATTGTGAAAAAGGTATTTTTTTTTTGTATCAAATGTTAATAAAAAAAAGATCAAGTATTTTTATATCTTTTTCTTAAATACATTAATAATCAAATATATATATATATAACCCTAAATATGTATTTTTCTAAAATAAATATTTAAATATTTTAATAAAAATAAAAAGTAAAGTATATATTTTTTTGTGTAAAATATTTTCATAAAGTAAATAAAATAATAAAAATGTATCTACACTATTTTCTATTTATTTCAATAATAGTTTATATATATATATTTGTATATAACAAAAGAAATAAACAAATAAATATGCCATTAATACAAAAAGTGGTGGAAAAAATATTTTAAAAATTTTAATGGTATGAGAAAAAATAAACAAAGTCAATCCAAAAAGAAAAAGTCAAAAATGTCAAAAAATGAGCAAATGGGCTCAGGGGGGTGTAAACCAAAAAAATGGGGTGTGAAAAGGAAACAAATCCAGGCCCAGCCCAGATCACTTCTTCTTCAACCTCTGTACAGCTTTCTTCACACAAAACACGCGTTTTCTAACTCTGGATTCCTGGACTTTCAAGCAAAACTCATAACATGAAAAGTGTAGAGCATTAAGAGACGGTTTCAACCATATAAAGAACATGACCTATCTCTCCCAGATGAGAGAGAATTTCTCTCCCCCTCTTTTCTGACCTAGTTTTTCTACCATTTTCAGAGCTCAAATTCTCTTCACTCAGACAAAAGAAATGAAAAGTAAAGCTATGTACATGTTCAGGGCTATGAGTAGGACTTTGTTTCTTCACAAACTTAAGACTAAAGATGCCTAATAAGAGAGATACGAATTCAAACTTTTACCTGTGCAGTTGAACTTCTATGTGGAGAATGAGAGACTTTCAGTGCAATGTAATGATTGGAAAAGCTTCCTTGAAGTCCAGGGATGCTTTTTCAATGCTCACTTTGTCTTGAAACTTCTTGTATCAAGCTATAGAACTTCACCTGCAAGCCAAAGATGTGAAAATGGTGGAAGTGGTTAGAGCAACTACAGATCGTGCCTTAGCTTCTGGATAGCTTGCATATGTTGTAAGGAAGGTAGAGGAACAGGTTTGGACAGAAATGCTTGAAGGGATTGAGAGATTGCACTCAAACTGCAGGGGCACCCCTGTTTGTGCAGTTTGAGGATGATTCTGAGATGGAGGGTGTTTGAAAGGGAAATGGCTCGTGCAAAAGCTTCAATGTGGTCTATGGAATGTGTTTGATATCTTTTTGTGCTGTGTTCTTTTGCTGATATGAGAGATAGCATATGTTATGGACCTTTCTTCACACTTAAGCTACCAAAAGCAAATTGGTGTCCTAGGTCAGTATAGGACCCCCTAATGTGCTGCATCAACTCCTCTTGATCAGTGTGTTATGCCCATAATCTTGTGCTAAGCAGATCCTCTATGTACTTGTTTGATTTACCAATTGACATAAAGCTAAACTTTTCAAAAATGGAAATTCCACTTTATCTAGTTTAGGATTAAACCATTATGCAATGTTAGAACACAAAGAACATGACCTTAACACATTGAATATGCATTAAATTATTGAGTATGAAATGGTTCAAGGACCTGTAATCAAGCATAAAGCAAACTGATTTCAAATTGGCAAGGTTATGAACATGTCTTGATGAAGAACAAAAGTGAATTTTTGCCAACTTGTGAAATTCGAATCTCCCAAGTTATGAGGTTGTTTGATGAGTTCTTGGACATTTTGGAAAGCTTGGAATGTGTACTACAATCCATCTTTGAAATGCAAATCAAAATTCCAATTGGAAGGGCATGAAAAGTGGCCTTGAAGTAGGGTAGAAAACCTTGTCAAAATAGGTCAAATTTCACTAAGTTAAAAGATGGTTTAGTGCCCTTATTCAAAAAATCATAACTTGAGATACAAGCTTCAAATGAGAAAACTTTGTGAATCAAAGTTGTAGATTTTGCAACAAGCTACAACTTTCATGTTTTGACTTTTGTTTGAATCCCAATGGATCATGGTGAAAAGATGGGGCAAAGTTGGGAAAAAATTAGGGTTTTTCATAACTTAGAAAAATTCTAAGTTATGAAAAATTCCATTTTCAAACCCTAATTTGCATTTTGTGATTTCTTGGTGAACAAGTTTCATAATTTGGCATGTTTTGATGAAAAATGAATCTTGACTCTTGATTTTGACCAAAAAGTCAAAGTTTGACTTTTCAGTATACAGTCAAAATTGATCAATTGACTGGGAAATTCAACTATCAATCTTGTATACTTGGGATCTTTTGAGCTTGATGAACATGTCAAGATAATTCCATGGGGTCCTTGAGTCCATAGGTGAACTTGGTTTGCCATTGGCTAGGTCAAACAGTCAAAAATTGCCTTAGTGCAGTCAAAACCCTAAAAATGACCATTTTGCCCTTTTGGTGATCTGATCAAATTTCTTGTGGAATTGTGATCCAAACTTGATCAAATGGTCCATGTGAATTCAAAATGTTGATGTGGATCAAATTTCATGAGGTTTGACTGTCAATTGGCCACAGTTGACTTTTTCCCCAATACAGCTGATTTCTAGGTCAACTGTCCAATTGACTGGGAAAAACTTGGAATCAAGACTTGAAACTTGGTATGGGTAAACTTGGGAGTCCAATATGAAGCATGAAAGTCATCTTAGGTATTTTAGGTCAAAACATCTTTAGGCAAACACAAACCCTAATTTGAGTCCACAGTGCAAGGAGAAGTCTTGAGCAGAGGAAACCCTAATTGTATCTTGATCTTTAAATGTCTTGTGATGAGAAAAATGTTGAGGAAATGGGAGGGCAAATTTTGGGGTACAACAATTACAAACAAACTGCTTACGGAGATACATCTCAGATTTTTAGGTAAACGTTAAAAAATATCGGATATGCATCTCCAGAAATTTCTGCAACTTTAACCACCATCAATTGCGGAATGCAAACCTATAAAACATATAATATAATTCATTGGTCATAAAAAATACCTATCTAACTCGTTTCTCATTAGGTCTAAGTTAACAAACACTTAAAATCTTTCAATTTCATAACCTAAAAATCAACTTCTACACAATTTTAAATAAACTCAATAAAGTTTACAAAAAATTTACAATTAATGTCTTGATGTTGTTTGTTGTTGCTCAATGTTGTTTGAAGTCAGATGTTTGATAAAGATTGATGTTGATTGAATGTGTTATGAGAGAGTTTGAGATAACGGGAGTTAGAGAGTGTTTGAAAAAATGAGTTTTAAAAGAGTTTGAGTAAGTGGGGAAGGGAAAGGGAAAGGGGCTCTGGCGCGTATTTGTGTGAAGTTAAGCTTAGTCTACAATTTAACTAGATTTAAGTGTGTTCGAAGATGCATCTATATAATGTATACGTAGATGTATCTTCAATAAATTATTCAACTGATTTAGAACCTAATTCACAAATATGTTGAACTTTGATGCATTCAAAGATGTATCTCCGAAACTTATAAACATAAATATATTTTTATGAGATGTTCTAATAAATCACATGATACATTAAGAAATTCTCCATTTTTTTTACCTTCCATGAGTTATTTTCCAAAATTTTCAGACCAATTAATAGAAGGGTTGTGCAATGATCCACAGTATCACCGCCACATTCTGAGAGGCCAGAATTACAACTCATAGCAATTGCATCCACAAACTAATCACAGGCAAACTTAAATACTTCCTCCATTTTAATAATGTGTTGATTCTAGCGTCCAAATAATCACAACATGTTGGAATATTAATTAGCACAACTTTCAAAAATTTCTAAATCTAATTGGTTAACATAGCATTCAACATTACTAGTGTCATATTTCAAAATAATTTAGCTGATACATATTTTCTTCTACTGAGAGGATGGTGAAGGAGATTAAGGTCACAATATATCTTGAGATTCCAGTTTGAGTAAATTTGCAATCCCTTGTAATATTGATATTTTTTTCATTGATAAGAATTGCAAGAATCAAAGAGGCTAATTATCTCAATACAAGTTAATCAAAATTAACATTACTTTCAAGAGGTAAAGTTTACATACAAAATACAATGCATGTTCTTTTCCTTAAACATTAACACTATGTATAAACATGATGGACAACTATTAAGAAGATCCACAAACCTTGTACTGATATCAACAAACAAACATATAATTGAATAAAAAAAAAAAAGTATTGTTAATGCATGTTGTACTTCTTGCAATAAAGATGATCCACAATGACTTATATGAAGTTGTATTTGATCTGAATTGCACAATTCGAGTCGAACTAGGCCACCTGGCTGACATCGGTTTGTGTTTCTTCCGCAACATAGCTCATGCTAGCAACTCAACATAAAAGTGAACCTCTTTATGTTCCAATTTGTCTGAATGCCTAGGAAACGATCCCGCAAGCAAGGATCCGATGTCAGGAATATAATCACATGTGTCAGTGTCGTGTAGGTGTGGAACACCAAACACGTCTTCAATCTCAAGTGCCAGTACTTACATAACTTGACGATTCCTCTAGCTTGTGATGGAAAACCAAAGGGTCAGTGTAAAGATGCTTCACGATGAAAAAAAAGTTGAGAAATTTCACTTTTCGTGTAAGATATCGTTGCATCCAATATAAAACCAAATTAATATTTGAAAGAGTCCAAGAAAAGTCCCAATGTAAGGCCAGCTTTCCAATAATTAAACACTGATATTAAGCTTCTAATAACTAAAGGAAGAGATGAACTATACATGAGAGCGCCAATCCCTTCCACAACAACAACAGTTAAGCCAGCAGATAGAATATCCCAATCCCCGGTTTGTCCAATAACCGTGGAAAACGCGGTTGCGCAATAAAATCCAACCAAGAAGAAAAGAAGTTTCATTGGAAGATTTTTCTTTACCTTTTCAATTTTAGAGCCTAATTTAGTTTGAAACTCTTGAATCACTCTGATTATACGTGTCCTTCCGTTAGTTCCGTTTGACGGACTAAAACTTCCGTCGTTTACGCTGCTTTTGACCGACCAACTCATCTTCCTGAAAAGGAATAAAAAGGATTCAATGTACAACTTCTCTCATTCAACACTATGCAGGATAGATTATCATTACCATAAACTGCTACTAACTTACTTGAAACCGACGAATAAACATGGTTGAGCAAAGTTATAGGCGAAACAGCACCGCTTATGGCTGAATTCGGTTTTGTAAAAGAATGCAGCGAGACCAACTTCAGAAACTCTTGAGTTTATATAATCAAATGAGGATATGGATATAACTTTCGCACTTGTCGTACAATTCGATAACATCGTTCTAGGCGGAAACTGTATGTAAAGTCCTCACTCCTAAAGAATGGAGATAATACATAATGTAAGAAACAACAGTAAGCACAATACTCTCAGACGCTAAGAATGACTATAGTACAAGTGCAATCGCGAACAACTAAAATACGCTAAATCATCGTTTATAGCATTTTAGTTTTTCGCGGTTACACGAGTTCATAGCAGAACCAATAAACATAACATCACTAATTCAATTTCTACCAAACAGTTCCCTGTTTCCCTCATCTCTACATTTTGTTACAATTATGCTACGAAACACATACACCAAAAACACGACATCAACACTGATACATCGATACCGATAATAATTTTAAAAAATAAATAACTAAATATATATAACTAAAGAAACCAATCTGGGTTATGTCAATTATCGATAAAAACAACATATTAGAATACCCAAATGATGAAAAAACTGAAATTTAGAATGAAATGAAACGGAAATGATTGAAACAAGATGGAAACAGAAAAGGGGTGTTTTGGAAAAATGAAGATAAGGGTAGAAAGTGAAGTTAGAAGAAAGCTTACTGTGTATTAGTGGGAAGATGGAGAATAAAGGGGTTGTTTGTTGCTTTGTTGGGTTTGTTCTTGTTTCGACGAAACCTTTGTTGGGCGCATATTGTTAATTATTGTGAAGGAAAACATAGTCATTTGTTTCTGAAGTGAGTTTTTGTGTGTCGAATGTTGATGCTCTTGTGTGTTGTGACTGTTGATGGCCTTTCATAAGACAAAGTCATGTACAATTTGGTTACAAAATGATAATAATTGATTATAATGAATATATAAAATAATTAAAAGTTATATTGTATTAATTAATAAATAATATTAAAAATAAAATAAAATAAATGAATAGTAGATTAATGTAATATATAGTACTAGTAAAAAAAACATAAGTATTAAAATATATGTAGGGTCATTCAAGTCATCCGCATTAAAATGGACTAGAGAATGGACAGGACCTAGAGGCACACTAAATTAGGATTCATTGATCACGGTGGACTCTTAAGATGAAAGAGCTCAAAGAATCTTTTGATACATAAAGTGGAACTAATGATAGAGACTCATGTACACATAATTCAAAACAGTAAATTTCACACGCACGACTTTCACTTATTTGATTTTCTGAGTGTTTGTTGTTGAAAGTATAATTTTTTGTGTCGAAATAAATAGTTTGCTCGACAGAAAATAAGGAAGTATCGAAAAGATTGTGTTTAAGTGTGAAAGAAGTTTATTACAAACAAATTTGATTTAGATTTAAAATAGATAGATCCGATTTAGGTTTAAAATAGATAGATTTTATTTAGTTTCAAAATATATTTTTTGGTCTTTACAGTTTTGGATTTTGGCTTAGAGAGCAAGTTAACCTAAATCTATAAATAGATGGAGTAACCCTTATTATTTATAATCAAGTTGTATTCAACGAATTTGCAGTTGCAAGTGAATAAGAAGTTTTCCACAGTTTGTGAGTAGAGAGAAACTCTACAGAAAATCATTATTTTTCTTTCTTTCATTCATATTTTTCATCGTTATTGTGTGGTGATAACAATCTTGTTCATCAAGATTTATAGAAATTCATCATAGATTTTGGTGGATTTCCAACATCTGGTATCAAGGGCTCCGGTTGAGCGATCAAGGGGAGAAGAAGAAAATCAATGACGATGAATTATGCAAGTGGAAATTTTCCATCAAATCTTCTGATTCTTAAAGGTGATAACTATGAGAATTGGTGCAAACAGATGAAAGTTATATTTTGTTTTCAAGGTCTTTGGGAACTTGTGAAATATGAATTAGAACCACTTGATGAAGACGCTTCGGAAAAAGAAGAGGCGGAATACAAAGAATTGAAGAAGAAGAATTATAAAGCTCTCTTTATAATTCATCAATGTGTCAGCCCAGACAATTTCGAAAAGGTTAGTGATGTAAAATCTGTAAAAGAAGCCTGAGAAATTATGAAGAAATCATTTTAAGGCACTAAGAAGGTGAAAGAGGTGAGGTTACAAACTCACAAAAGAATGTTTGAATTGCTTCATATGAAAGATAGCGAAAGCATATCTGATTTCTTCACTAGGATTACGAAACTTGTGAATCAAATCAAGACTTGTGGAGAGATGTTAGCAACAAGAACAATTGTTTCGAAGATCTTGAGATTTTTAGATCCAAAGTTCGATCATGTGGTAGTTGTCATAGAAGATTCGAAGGACATGTCAACTTTGTCGAAAGAAGAGCTTCAAGGGACGCTTGAATCTCATGAACAAAGAATGGCTGAAAGAGATGCATGCAAGTCGAAGAGTGATGTGGCTCTGCGGGCTCAATCAACAAAAGATAAGAAAGGCAAAAGAAATTGTTCGACAACAAATGTAGAGGTGGCTACAACAATTTGACTGATAGAGGAAATTAGCACGAAGAAAACATGTCGAATTAGAGAAGAACATACCAAGACAACCAAAAAGGTGGTGTTGCAAATAGAGAAAAAGGTGGTGGTCGAAAACCTGACAAGAGTCACATTTAATGTTATAATTGTCAGAAGTATGGTCATTATTCTAGTGATTGTCCAGAAAAGCGAAAGAATCAAGAAAGTGATGTGAAGTTCGCAAAGTATGAAGAACAAGAGATGTTGCTGATGTTTACAAAAAGGGATGAAGAAAAATTCAAGGACCAATGGTACTTGGATTCAGAATGCTCATCACATATGTCTAAAATGAAAGATTGGTTTGTTAATCTAAAACCCTCAATGAAAAACATGGTAAAATTTGAAAATAACAATACTCTAGCAACTGAATGTATTAGTGATGTTATTATTATGAAGAAAGATGGCAAGAGGTCAGTAAATTTCTAATGTGTTGTACATACCAGGTATGAAGAACAATTTGCTCAGTATAAGGCAATTGGTCGAAAAGAACTACAAAGTTTCGGTCAAAGACAAGATGATGAGAGTCATCGACGCAAATGGAAGATTAATCTTGAAGGATCATATGTCTCAGAATAGAACCTTCAAGATCGAACTTAATATGATGGAGCACAGGTACCTTTTGACTGCAGCTAGCAGGGATGAATGGATATGGAATTATGGACTAGGCCATCTCAACTTCAGAGACATCAGAGATTTGAAGAGAAGAAATATGGTTTCAGGAATTCCAGAAATCGATATTCCAAACGAAGTATGTAAGGAATGTGTGCAGGCGAAGCAACACAAGAATAGCTTCAGCAAGGATGCAGGAAGCAGGTCGAAGGCTATTCTGGAAGTCATATACTCTGATGTATGTGAACTAATCCAGGTGGATTCGATGAGAGGTGACAAATACTTTGTTAAATTCATAGATGATTTTAGTCGAAAACTATGGACTTACCTGATCAAGAAGAAAAGTGAAGTGACTGAGGTATTTGCCAAGTTTAAGTCTATGGTCGAAAGACAAAGTGGTCGAAAGCTTAAAGTTTTAAGAACTGATGGTGGTAGATAGTATGTGTCAAAAGACTTCAATAAATTATGTGAAAAAGAAGGGATTGTGTATGAGGTGGTGCCACCCTACAAAAATCCACAGCAAAATGGAACTGTAGAAAGAAATAATCTAACCATCGTGAATATGGTGAGAAGTATATTGAAAGGCGAGAATTTACCTAAAGAGTTTTAGTGTGAAGCTGTGTCGACTACAACATATATTTTGAATAAATGTCCAACAAAGAAGCTAGAAGAGAAGAATGTTAGTCTGGCGTAAAGCCTAGCTTGAGTCATATGAAGGTATTTGGATCTATTGTACATAGACATGTGCCAGATCAGTTAAGAAGAAAACTTGATGACAAGTCGAGTCAGATGATCCTCGTAGAATATCATTTGACATGAGGTTACAAGTTGTTCGACCCAATGAACAAGTAGATTGTGATCAGCAGGGACATGATCATAGATGAGCTTAAGGAATGGGATTGGACTGAAAATGTCAAGAAATATTGAGTGAGAATCTTACTTGAAGAACCAAAAACTCAAGTTGAAAGAGAAGTTCGACAAGAGAAAGTTTTAGATCAACCATGTACAAGCAGACCTCAGAGAATAAGATGCATGCCTACAAGGTTCCAAGGATGTGCGATTACATCAGATGATGTGGTTGATTATAAAGATGAGCTGGCACATTATGCTTTCTATGCAGATGTCAAACTTATCAATGCAACTAAAGTGTTGAAAGATTCGAATTAGGTGAAAGCAATGAACAAAGAAGTGAAGTCAATCAAAGACAACAACACTTGGCCACTTGTCGAGTTGTCTCAAGGTAAGAAGGCAATTGATATCAAGTGGATATACAAAGTAAAGATGAATCCCAAAGGGGAAGTAACTCGACACAAAGCAAGGCTCGTGGCGAAAGGATTTCTCCTGAAAGAAGGAATAGACTTCGATGAAGTTTTTGCACCTGTGACTAGAATCAAAATAACCAGGTTGGTTGTTGGTCTTACAGAAATAAACAGTTGGAACATATGTTAGATGAACGTGAAGTGTGAATTCCTGAATGGATCCTTAGACGAAGAAGTCTATGTTGCACAACAAATGGGTTTGTAAAGCATGGCAAAGAGAGAAAGGTGTACAAGTTGCATAAAGCTCTGTATGGATTGAAACAAGCACCAAGAGCTTGAAATAAGAATATAAATAGCTTTCTAAGGGAGAAGGAATTTGTGAAGTGCACAACTGAACATGGAGTATATGTAAAATAAATAGTGGATTTCTTATACTATGTCTCTATGTCGATGATTTGTTGACAACAGGTAGCTGCAAAAGTGATATCGAAGACTTCAAAGGTGATCTCACCAAGGAATTTGAAACGTCTGATCTGGGTGATATTTCATATTTCCTTGGCATCGAATTCTACAAGAGCAGTAGAGGTTTGATGATGCATCAAAGAAGGTATGCAAGAAAAATTCTCAAGAGATTTGAGATGGAAGAATGCAACTCGACTTCGACACCTGAAGAACCAAGACTGTAACTGTTGAAAGATTCAAAAGAAGATGATGTCGACCCAACCTAATACAGAAGACTTAATTGGTCATTAAGATACCTTTATCATACGAGGCCTGACTTAGCATATAGTGTAGGTATGATAAGTAGATTCACGCAGAAGCCAAAGGTATCATACCTAGCAGCAACGAAGAGGATATTAAAGTATCTCAAAGGAACTATTGACTATGATATTTTATTTCCTCAGCTGATAAAGGAAAATAATACAAGTTAGTGGGGTACATTGATTTAAGTTAGTGTAGTGATGTTGAGAATCAAAAATCTACAATAGGATATGTATTTATGCTAGGTGGTGCACCGGTTTCTTGGAGTTCGAGAAAGGAACCAGTAGTGGCGTTATCATCATGCGAAGCAGATTACACAGTTCTTTCTCTTTGTGCATGTCAAGCAACATGAATGGGGAATGTGGTCGAAGAAATCACAGGAAAAAATCATGGAGCAATTACCATGAAGATCGACATCATGTCAACTATCAATCTAGTGAAGAACCCGTTAGCACATGATCGAAGCAAGCACATCAAAATGAGGATCTTCGAGAGCAGGTAGAAGATGGAAAGATGAACTTAGAACATTGGAAAATTGAAAATCAAATTGCAGATATCATGACAAAGAGTGTGCAGGTCGAAGTATTCAGAAAACTAAGAGCTATGATGAATATAAATAACTTAGACACAATGAATTAGGTGGTGTGTTGAAAGTATAATTCCTTGTGTCGAAGCAGCTTGCTCGACAGAAAACAAGGAAGTGTCGAAAAGATTGTGTCGAAGTGCGGAAACAGTTTGTTACACACAGATTTGATTTATATCTAAAATAGATAGATTTGATTTAGGTCTAAAATAGATAGATTTGATTTAGTTCTAAAATATATATTTTAGGCTTTTACAGTTTTAGACTTTGGCTTAGAGAGCAAACTAACCTAAATATATAAATAGAGTAACCCTTATTTTTTGTAATTAAGTTGTATTCACAGAATTTGCAGTTGAAAGTGAATAAGAAATTTTTCTCAGTTTATGGACAGAGAGAAACTCTGCAGAAAATCAATGTCTTTCTTTCTTTCATATTTTTCATTGTTATTGTGTGATAATAACAATCTTATTCATCAAAATTGATATAAACTCATCATAAATTTAGATGAATTTCCAATATTTGCAAGTATATCCCACATCTTTGGGAGTCACAAAACAAATGGCCGTCACCAAGCATATCAAAAACGTTTAGATGATCATGTCTAATTGGATTATCTATGTTGTAAGTAATTAACTTAACATTTTTATCACATTTTATTGTGATCTTATGGTAAGCTTACAACTAAAAATGGAAACCAACACAACCGTCAAAAACCTTCATTAACCCTTATACTCTCGTCTAACTATGAGAAACATACCCCACAACATGACAACATAATCATGTTATCCTCTTCCCTTAGGAAGCCTCTATAAAACCACAAAGGAAAAAAAGTTCCTTTCATAAACCGGACCCTTCTCAGACATGGAGATTAAGGATATCCCTTCTTTCAATGGTGGCTAGGAAATTAACAATCTTCTTAAAGATTTGTTGGTAGTAATTTAGAGATAATCTAAGGTTATTCACAGGCAAAACAATTGTCTGACACAAATGGAGTCAGTGTCGAGGAACACAACGGAGAAAGTACCTTGTCTATATTTTAGTAGGCCAAAGCTCGCAATCTTCATCAATCAGTCCCTAATACCCTTTTGTCTATGAGGTCTATATTTAGCAGATATTGTCCAATGAAACATCATCCTTACTACATAATACACAAGTTTTCTCTCTCTACATGTTCAATCTCCTAAATATATTTTTCACCGTCTTTTTTATTATGGGTGCTATTTAGGGATATTTAAAAAGAATTATGAGCTGAACCGAACTGTCAAATCGAATCGAACTGAAATTAAAATAACTGAACTGTTATGTTTGATTAATAAACTATACCGATATTTTACAAACGGTTCTAAAACCGAACTAAATTGAAATTAACCAAACATAAATCAAAACTGAACCATTATTTTTAAAACATGAAAATTGAAGTGTATTAGCAGCATAACACAACACTGAATTTATAACATGAAAAGTGAAAACCAAATCGTTATGTTTTTGTCTCTCTATTCCTCATCCTATATGTATATAATTGAACATTAATGTTGTTAATGAATCACATGGAAATATTTTATGCTTGTTTAATACTTAAAAAACTGTTTGTATATAATTACTTTTAACTTATTTGAGATACTGGTGTAGATAATTACCTTTTTTGGGTCACCAAGCAAAACAAAGTGGTTTTTTGCGTTTGATTTATTACTGTTGTAGATAATTATTGATGTTGTTAATGTATCATGTGTAACCATTTAAAATTATATTGTTGTAGGTAATTTTATGATTTTTTGCGTTAGATTTATTTTTAGGTAGACTTGTTTATAGAAAGTTTGTTTATATATGAGGATTCAAATGACCACTGGTAGTGTTTATTCAAGTCAATAATCTGAATTACTCTGAATAATTTACTTACTCCACATATCATTATGTTTGGAGTTCATTTAAAAACAATATTACGATTTAATTTTTTAACAAATGGTTTGGTTAGAAAAAAATTATCTTCAAATGGTTTGGTATGGTTGAGAATTTCAAACCCTTATACCAAATCAAAAATTTTGATTCAGTTCAGTTTTGTAAAAATTAAAACGGTTCAGTTCAGTTTAGTTGACTTTTTATAATAGTTCAGTTCGATTCGGTTTAGTTTTTTGACAGAACTATACCACGAACAGTCCTAGTCCTATCCCAACACTCTCTCTAATATTTTCATTTTTAATCTTATCTCATTTAATCTTATCACATATTAAACGCAACAACTTCATCTCTACCACACTTGTTTTTATTTTTGTGTTGGTTCTTTATTGGCTAACATTTTTCTTGTACAATATCGTTGGTCTAACACGTGGTATCACACGCCTTCTCCAAATCAATAAAAAATAAATGCAAATCTTGTTGATTCATCTTATACCTCTCCATCACACATCATAGTAGAAAGACTGTTTATATGGTCTACCTCCCAAGCATAAAACAAAATTTATTATCAGTAACTTGAATCTTTTTCTCACTACTTCATGGTATGTCTCATAAGTTTAATTCCTTTATAATTTGTACAATTTTATATATCTTATTCGTTCTTATAGATCAAGATTAAAGTACTTCTTCGTTCAACAGACATTTGCTTTGACCTCATTATTTTGTTAAACAATTTGGTAAATCACTCAATGCCCTGTTTATCAATCCAAGATAGCGGAGCGGACCCAAAAATGAGATAGTAGAATAACCACTATTTAGCTTTTTTGGATTGATTATATAAATAATAGCCATAAAACATATATTTAATGTAAAACCAAACAAATAACACAACCCATAAACTCAAATATCAAAGTACAAAGTTTAATAAAAAAAACTCTTAATCAAATTCAAAAAGTCTTAACCTCTGTTTATTTGGAAATTTATCCGACTCACTCAAGTATCTCCACCAATTTCAAATATCAGAGACAAATTCTAAAAATGTTTATTCCGACCTAGTCATTACTCTCACTTGGGTGAATATTGAAATCACTAAGAAATTAAGAAAGAAAAACTTCATCAAGAAAAACAAAGTCGTTTTTGAAGACGTGTAAAGTGGACTATCACACAAAATCTAAAATTTACCATGAATCGTGTCTAAATAATGTCTCGTAAAATTATTGTTGTGGCAAAATAAAACTGGAGAATGATGATTAATCTACGTAGAACTTTCAAAAACTTAAAACACTATCGAGGAACAAACTTTATGAATTAGTGTTAAGATTCAAAGTATAAATGAATTTAGGAGTGACAAAATGGGTGGTAACCCACTGAACCGGTCCGTGCACCCGCCATAAAATGGCAAGTTGGATTGAGATTTTAAGACCGCCGTCCACCATAGCTCACCCCGCCAAAGCCCGCCGCCTACTAAAATTGCACCGCCAAAACCTGCCGCTCGCCAAAGTCCGTCCCATCTATTCGTTCAGTCTGTCCCGCCTTAAATCCGTCTTTTTTTAGTTAATTCTAGTAATTCTAACTCTAAATGATTACATTTTGTATATTTATTTGTGAATATATGCAATATTTTTAAGTAAAATTTGTTAAAAAGATGCTTTATAAAAAAATATTCTAAAAATAAGTGAAAAATCTAATTGAAAGATAAAATAAAAAAAAACTATTAATCTATTAAAAAATGAAAAACAATTAAACAAAAAATTAGATAGACAAGCCCACTGCCCGCCACCTCGGCGGGACAAACTAGATTTTTATATCAATTTCCATTTGACGGACTTACCCGCCCTACTCTTTTTTTGACAGATTTAAGGCAGGACGGACAGTCTGTTTTGCTACCCTTAAATGAATTTTTTAATATCAAGAAACAACTCTCTAGTCTCTATCCAGATCAATCCAAGACGACTATAAAGTTAAAATAAGCACTAAATGAACTAAATGACCAACCAATTAGAAAAGAGTAGCAATGAGCATCTCAAAGCTTACTAGCTACTCATATAAATAGGTGGCTCATCCCTAACTACAAACACATTATCATATCTCACTTAAACCCTCCTATAAACATGAGAGTATCTTTGCAGGTATATATCCAATTTAAAGAACAGGCGTATGAGATAAAATAGACAAGATTGCAACACTGTGTGGAGATCGCATCACCCCAGCTGCAATGATGAACATACTGCTTCACATAAGAAAATGTAGTTACTGCACCAAATCCATTTCCAAAACTAATTACTTTTAGTTTCCACATCATTCTTCATATAACCTTAACTAAGTTAGCAAGTTTAGGATTGAAAATGAAATCTCTACTGCATATAAGGTTGTTTCATTATGCTCGCACCATTGGACAAACTAAAATCTGAACCACCATGATTATCAATTTGAAACAATATATAATAAATTATCTAAAAAATATAGTTAAATGTATCACACCATTACTCATGTTTGATGACATCCTGAGTAATCATTGTCGAAACAGCAATCAGTGGCATGAAGATATGACTGCCAACTGCAGCTAATCATATCATAATCTACATATAGACAATAATAAGAAGTATATATATTAAGTGCTTCTTGCCTTTGCCGAATCCTCAATCGAAATTACAAATGACCTGTCTCTCTTTTCCGGCATGTATCGATGAACTGCTGAGTAGAAAAACTGGCAACTCTCAGGACTGAAGCAAGAATCACTAAGTTGATGATGACATATTGCAACGAGCAAAGCAGTTTAGTGGCTTGAGGTCATTCAAAGCTGAAAAATTGTCTGTTTTTTTTTCCGAAGAATCAATTAGGACCTTAAACTTTCGACCGTCTAAATTCAAACCATATCTCGTAGTGATTAAACAGAAGACTGTCGTGTGTATGCTTCCCAAGATACTCGAGTCCTAAACTCGTAAGCTTCTTTGTGCATTCATCTCCTCCCATTCTCGAACAGAACTTTATATTGTGTGATACAAAGATTCGTCCATCGAAGGGTTTCAATTTAGATGCTAATCTTTCCATTCCAACCCATACGAGTTTATCAGGCATGTGAAGAAATACAGCACTAGCGTAAATCAAATCATACGTTACGGCAGAACCGAACTTACTGAAATCCATGTCCTCGCCCTTAACTATCAACGGTCGTTTATGTAAGAGGCCTTGTGCAGGAAGCTCGTACCTAAATGCAGCCATCAGAGAGAGCTCGTCCCTTTCAAGACAATGAAAGTGTTCGGGATTTAAATATCGAATGAAATGCAAACCAACTCGAAGTGTGCCACAGCCTATCTCCAGCACCTGTGAGTCTGGTCTGAGGTGAATTGTTTGAGCAAGAAACTCAAACACATCCCTTCCACCTGCCCATGGTTCACCATAGTTACTATGATGCTGTTCAACTAGAAGTTCGCCGGGGCATGGAAAGGCTGTGTGATTATTTGAATCAGCTACCTCGTAGTGCGATATGCCCTTAAATCTGCACTCGACGGGATAAAATATAATCAGATATTCCAACAGGGAAGTCATACATTCACACATACAAAAATGGATAAACAAGTTAAGAAGAGGGGTCTTACTGTCTAAGATCCTCGAGTTGTTGAACCCTAGTGCGAGGGTTAATACCCTTGCGGAGCACGTTTTCTTGCATATGAAGCCCATTTGCTTGTATTTGATCTTTCACCCACTGAACATCCTCCTTCCTTGTTGCTAACAAACCATTACCACTACTAGACTCGGACAAACCAACAGCAGAGTTCATTGCATTGTTGACAGGGGTGGCTGAAGGTTGTGAAGGGCATGAGCAAGAAGAGAGCGAGGACAACAAGAAGAACAGAAAAACAGCGGCAGCTGAAACTGTTAGAACCAGAACAGGCACTGTCATCACTATGCCCTTGGACATAGCCCGTGAAACTGAAAGCGCCATCAATGACTAACCCTCTTAATCTCACCTTCTGAATCTAGCAAAAACAACCAAATCAGCACTAAACAAACCTTCCAGTGCAAGTTTTGTCAATCACAAATAGCAGAAAATAGCAATGTGTTCAAATCCGCACTACCCTACAGTTCTATAACGCAGCAAATTTAAAAATGTTTTGTACTAAGCAGTGTGTCCATTGCGATACAGCACCGGTATAATCACAATTTGACAACAGGGGCAATTTCTCATTCCGACTTGTAATAATCTCAATTCTCATTGAACTACAATATTTGGTGATGCGGTGAAAAAAATAGATTTTTAGTGAATTGATTCTGGTTAAAAACGAGTTGAATATAAAGTGATTTATGTTTGGATAATTTTATGTAAAAGTGGGTTGAATAGTAAATTTCAAAAGCTACAAATTCTAGCTTCAAGTAGAATCAATTCTGGAGACAGAATCAATTTATACTCAAACTACAAATTCTAGTTTCAAGTAGAATCAATTCTAGAGGCATAATCAATTATACTCAAAAGCTACAAATTATAGCTTCAAGTAGAATCAATTCTAAAGGCAGAATCAATTATACTCAAAAGTTACAAATTCTAGCTTCAAATAAAATCAATTCTAGAACCCTAAATCAATTATACTCAAAAGTTACAAATTCTAGCTTCAAGTAGAATCAATTCTAGAACCCTAAATCAATTATACTCAAAAGCTACAAATTCTAGAGGCAGAATCAATTACATTTTAGAAGAATCAAACATCTCGAAATCTCTTCCAAAAGCTAAACCAAACATACACTTAAAAAATTCCTAATTTGAAAAGCATCAATTTTTTTTCTCAAACAATGAAATATCATTCATAAAACTATAAAATAGCTAAGCTAAATCAAACCCCATTTGAAATCACCATCTTTGGTAACTAGAAACATGAATCATTGAATAACATGGTTAAAAAAAACTAATTTCCACATCAGAAAGTGACCCAGTTGGATAATCAAACCAATGAGCAAGTAAAAACCTCAAAAACTAAAGGAACCTAAACAAATCCAACACATTGAACAGAATAAGCATAAATCAAGAAAAGGGCCATACAAAATTGTACCCTTTTGAAGGTAGATCGATCTAGTGAGAGGGTAATCAGTTGAATGGGTTGAAAGAGAGAGAATCTCCGACAAGAGTCACCGGTGACAGCGACAGTAGACTATGTTGTTGTTGGATTTTGTTATTGATTGAAGAGGAATTATTTATTGTTGATTGAAGAATAAACAATTGTAGGGTGTGTTATTTGAGTAATGTTGAAGAAGAAGCAATGGGTTTATGAATGAGAATCTGCTTTTTTTTTGGGAAGAAATTTGGAGTGGTGGAGATCTGAATGATCATTGTGTGTTTTGTTTTGTGGAATGTGGAAGGAAAGAAAAGAGGAGGAGAGAAAGGTTAAAGAATGTTGTAACGTTTTCTTTTGTTTGGTTGTGTTCTTGAATATGGAAAGAAAATTTAACATGGGTCCCACCTTCACGATTAAGATTAAAAAAATTATTGTTTAGTCCGGTTTAAACTATTTGAGTTTGCTATAAGATTATTTTTCAACGGGTAAGAAACTCGTGATATCGCACGAGTTCCGTCTGGATTCACATTACACGTCTACTAAATTATTATTTGTAAAATTTGAATTCATTCTTTAATTGGTTAACATTCGCATAATTATCAATATAGATTAATAATACACACTAATTTTTAAACATTTATTCATATTTACTATAAATCATACAATTGATTCTCTAACTTCAATTATATAAAACAACAACAAAAGAACAATTTAAAAGATGGATATTAAAATTAACAGTCTACAGCTAGTATTTGTTTACCTTTGGATTTGGCAAACAACGCTGGTCTCTTTAAAACAAGTTTACAGGCGAGATCGACCAGGGAATCTCAGTACAGTGCTTCGGTTCGCGTGCGTAGTTAAAGCGTTTTCAAAAAGGTTTGTTCGACTGAGAGCCAAACGGCTTGATAAAAGACAAAGTAAATAAGACAAAAGTGTTTTAAATTGTAAAAGGTAATGACATAACATTAAAGAAAGGTTGAAAATAGGTTGGTTCAAACATACATTTCCTTTGCCTGACTCATTTCGCTCGCTCGCTTGGTTACTCTGAGTGACTAGCGTACAGGAATGTGAAAGTTTGACCATTTACAAAATGCACTAAGTACTTTATTTATAATACACGGAAATAACTACTTATTAAGTGGACTTCATTTCCTTGCATGCCACGCGTTCTTCATAACTTCCCTCAATGATCCCACATTCATCACTCCTGATATCAAACCCACGTTTTCCCTCCATAACGCTTCGCCTTTGCAGTTTAGGCGCTTATGGAACTTTTAACCATTTTGGGCTTCTTACCTCCCTTGGACACAATCCATTCATCATGAACCCTTCTCTGATCGACTACACTTACGAAACCTTGGTTGACTACCTGTGAGATCATCCATGGTCGACATGCTTATGTAGTCGACTTCTCATAACTTAATGCTTTTTAATGCTCTTAAAAGAACCTTTTTGACTTTTGGTTTGGATTTCTCTCTTTATGAAAATCTTAGCCAACAAATTTCCCCCCAAAATGTCATTTTCGACTGAAAGAAAAGAAGCGGACATTTTAATCCTTTTCTCTTTGTTCTTCAAACTTTACATCAGCAATCACACATCCAGTTTCCTACTTTCTAGCTTTAACTTTCTAGGATAATCGTGGCCTTCAACTTACCAACTTTCTCACCTCAGTTACCATCTGTTTGACACGTGTCATTCGTGTAGCCACATTTTTTTCCACTTTCTTCCCAAACATTTGGTTTCTTTGGTGATAAAAATACCCCTTTCATTCCTTCGTTTTTCTCTTTACGCTTTATTTGCATCCTTAATCTCCTAGCTTCCAAACTCAACAAAAAACCCCACCTTCATTTTCATTTAAAGCTTCTATTCATCTTCCATGGCGTCTCCAAGCCAAGTTTTTTAACACATTAACACTCCTCATGCAGTTGAGTAGTTTCCACCATGCATGATTTCCTTGCTTTTGATGGAAAAACTTTTATGTTGGAGCCAAACCTAGCACGCAACATTGCTACTTTCCTAACCAACCTGTTGCTTCCATTTATCTACAAAAAAACTGCGTACGCTCTCATGGGACCTACCCCTAATGAGATTAGGGCACCAAAAGATCTGAAAAAGTTATTCCCTGTTTATAGAAGCACAAGGCCCTCCATCGTCCGAAAGTGTCCTTTTGATTTATCCCACATCTAAAGGACCTCAAAAGTTTTTCGCTCCACTCCTGCTATCAACCAGGATTACATTGAATGGTTAAATAAGGTAGAGAAAGTTAAAGTTGATGTCTAGACATCCCGAGGCATTTTTGAATTGATTCAACTTTCTAGAGTTGGCCTTAGTTATTGCAACTATATGATGATTTTTGTTCTCTACTTCTGGGAGAGTGTAATACAGTGGGGGGAACTCACTTGGGTGTTTTGCGTTTTATCACAATTGTTGCGGATAGCAAGAGTCGCCACCGAATTTTCTTTTATCCAATAAAGGAAAGGGTGAAAAGAACAGAAAAGACCTTTTGAGAATTTTCTTGAGTTCGGGGGGTAGGTTATGAAAAGGGAAGGTGTTAGCACCATTTTCATTTGTAGTTATCTACGGGCTCTTAGTTGCTAGCTTACTTTGAAATACTTTGTTTGAAATGTGTTTGTGATATTTTTTGAAAGTATTTTTAAAAGTGCCTTTGTTTAGGAGAACTTTGTAAGGATTCCCGTCTCTATAAGAATGTATGCAAAGTATTGACTTTTGAAAATATTTCATTTGAAAGTGTTGGTGTGTTTGAAATATATTTTGAAAATGATTGTGAGCAAGCAACTACGAGCGTTCTACCTACTCAAAAAAGTATTTATTCTTTTCCTCCTCTTTTAGAAAATGTTGTTTTATCATTGATTGGTAAGAAGCCCTATCATTGGATGTGAAGGGACAAACTTGAGTCGTTGTACAGTCATAGAAGGCAACTTTGTAGGATACCTTAGCAATTTGTCGTAAGGGTCTAAGATCGTTTGTTGAAGGCAACATCAAAGGGTCATCGAGGGACTACGCTCTTGTAATCGAGGGTCCTTGCTAAAGTATCCCACGTTCAAGGGAAATGACTATTTTTATCTTAGGAAATAAGTGAGTTTATCCCTAGAGGTGCAAGTGTGCAAGTGTTTTGATTTTATACATTTTTGTCTTTGAATTAGGGTTTTCTACTTGTTGATTTTATGTCTTGCCATACAAACTCTAATTACTAAAATTTATATTGAAAGCGATAAATTACAGAAATGTAAAATTTTATGCTATTACATCATTGGGGGATGGGGATATAATTTACAAATAGGGGAATAAAAGCAAATAAACCCTAATTTACTATTACAGCCATATTGAATATGAACAAATAATGTACAAGAATGTAAAGACAGTATGAAAGAAAATGAAATTGTTTTTATTTGGATTTTTTGAAAGGGGTTTAATCTAAAAAAATAATTAATTAGTCTAGATTACTTTAAGAGAACTAAACCTAAATTAATTAAGGAGAAGGAGCAAAATGATTAAGAAAACAAATATTTTTAGGGTTTTTATGAAAAGGTTTTTTAGTGTTGATAGAAACAAGAAATTAATTAATAAAAATTCCTAAGTTCTAAGTTGATTAAATGAAAAGAGAGATTTAAATAAACCTAAATCTAAATGATTTAATTAAGAAAAGAAATTAAATTTAATAAGAAAATATATTTTTGGTCTTTTTGCTTTAAAAGAAGTAAAATAAAAATACTAAAATATTCTAAATAAAATATAAAATATTTTTTTGGGAGTTTTGATTTTAACAAAAAAAAATTAATAATAAAGAAAAGAGAATAAAATAAAAATATAAAATTAAAGTTGGGGGTGATTTAAAATGAAAATGGGGTTTGAAAGTAAAACATGTTTTGTTTTGTATTAAACCCAATGAAATTTTTTGTATAATGAGAAAATAAAGTTTAAAAAAAGATCATGTTGGACTGCATATATGTTTAGCAATTCTAGGGGTGAGAGGGAGTAAAAAATGGACAAGCCCATGGAAGCAGGGCCCAACGCGCCTGAAATAAAAAAAGAAAAAGAAGTAAAAATGTAAAAAAAATTGCAAAACGGACGCTGGGGATCGAACCCATGTCCAAGAGGTAACAGGCGCGCGCTTTAACCATTGAGGTGGTGATACATCCGCGTATTAATATCAAACTATCATATTATATTTTAAGCAAAGTCCATGGCCTGTATCATCTTCTTCATTGCGCCAGAAAGTTTCACAAAATTTTCAAAACTTGTAACTTCTTCATCTCTCAACCAAAATGGAAAATGTAAACATGAAAGTTATGTAGAATTTCATCACGATTTCAGAAATGTAAATAACTAAAGCTATAAATCAGAGATGAATGAGAATTTCTAATGGTACCAAATTCTGACCTAACTTTTTCAGAGATTTCAAACTTAAAATTCTTACTACTCAAGAAATATAAATGAATTATAAGGACATGGTCATCTTCAGAGCTATGATATCTACATTTTGTCTTTGAAAATAGAAAGCTAACAATGCCTATACGAAGATTTCAAAAGTAAAAAAAATTACCTCAAAAATGGAATTCGTGTTTTGCAAATGAGCTTGATTCAAGGCGCTGCAATGATCAGGTTAGCTTCTTTGAGTCCCTAGGAAGCTAATGCAATGCTTAGCTTGAGTTTGGTTATGGAAGATGGAGAAGTTGATGTTACATAAATGTAACATGTGTTTGGTTGAGTTATATTTGAGGTATAGAAGCTTTGTGGAAGGTTTGGTAAAGAAACGCACGAGTGGATTTTGTGTTTCAAGTCTCTTGGCAAGAAATGACAACAATGGTATTTTTGCGCAGTTTTGAGTTTAGGAGTGTTTCATGGAGTTTGAAGGATTCTCAATTCGTATTTTAACTCACAAATAGTGTCTCTATTTATAAGTAAGAAGTTTGGATGCTTGGAGAAGTCAGAAATCAAGAATCACAAGTTTGTGGATTTG
Organism: Vicia faba; assembly: GCA_948472305.1. Taxonomy (NCBI): domain Eukaryota; kingdom Viridiplantae; phylum Streptophyta; class Magnoliopsida; order Fabales; family Fabaceae; genus Vicia; species Vicia faba. Next base: position 1,511,395,160 of record OX451737.1, on the reverse strand, counting down.
CCTTGTTTTTGAAGCAACATCGATGAACATGGTTCCAATGCTTGTACCAGGCCCTCTAGAGTGGTTGAACACTTTAAACATGTTTCTTATGGCCTAGTAGGTTAAGAGTGTGCATAAGAAACAATTTAGAGGCTCAAGAAATTGACTTTGTGATTAAAGTGATCTTTACAAGAATAAAATGGTTACTTTCTTCCCAAAATGACAATTTGGTTTAGATAATGCTTGAATCAATTGGATAATGGCTTAATCAGTTATGTAAACTATTAATTATGGAGTTAAACATAAGTTTTAGGTCTGTAAAGCAAAGATTATGCAGCATGGCTATGGATTTGGTAAAGTGTTCATCACGAAATTGACTTGTAATTCAAGTTTGAAACCCTAACTTCATCTCTTCGATTCTCCTAGCTCAAGAATGACCTTAATGAGTTCTAGGACATTTTGAAAATATTGGAATATCCTCTACAACCTTAATGTCTTTCATTTTTGAATAATCAATTTAGAACTATGTGAAAAATTACCACGAAGTTAGGTCAAAAATCTGCCTAAACTAGGTCAAATTTTCACCGTGTTTTTTTATATAAAAAGTGCATAACTTTATGAATTTATAACTCAAGATCCAAGAATTTATAGGATTTGATCAGTAAAGAAAAGTTGTAGATCTCATCGAGATCTACAACTTTCATGTTGAAAATTTTCTTTGAATCATCTTGCATCTTGGTGAAAAATTGACATGAAGTCATGAAAAAATAAGACTTAAAAACACTTAGAAAAATTCCAAGTCTTGAAAAGTTTGACTTTTTAAGATGAATTTTTACTTTCTTGATTTATTGATGATCAAGTTTCAAATTTTTGAATGTCTTAATGAAATATGATCGTTGAAACTCAATTTTGATTAAAAAGTCAAAGTTTGACTTTTGGTGTATCAGTTGACTGAATTTCAACTATCAATCAATTAATCTTGAGAAATGAATTGAGATGTGCAATTAGGCCAAAATGATGCATTTGAATCCTTGAGGTCATGTTTCAAACCAATAAGTCATGTATTAGGTCAAAATTCAAAGATTAGCCATTCTCAATCAAAACCCTAATTTTGACCATTTTGCCCTTTTGGTGATTTGAACAATTTTCTTGGGGAACTGTGATCCAAACTTGATAAATTGATACATATGACCTAAAAATATTGATATTGGTCCAAAATCTTGAAGTTTGACTGTAGGTTGACCACAGTTGACTTTTTACCCAATATAGTTGATTTTAGGTCATCTGATCAATTGACTGAGCAATTTTGTGATCCAAGACTTGAAACTTGACATGAAAAATCTTGAGGGTCCATAATGATCCATGAAAGTCATTTGAAGTATTAGAAGTCCAATTGTCCTTGTGAAAACTCAAACCCTAATTTGAGGTATCAATGTTGAGGAGATGGCTTGACCTAGTCAACCCTTGTGCAAGCTTGAGCTTTTCAAGATCTTTGTGAGAAATGTATTGAGAAAAGAGAGGGAAAATTTTGGGGTACAACCGCTTCCCCTGTTCAATCTTCTTAAACCTGAAGAGTTAGATTGGCGAATCCGCTATTCGCGACTTGAAGGTGGAAGATGATTAAACACCAAAGTGCCCAGAAATTTGCACTCGACTATGTGTTAGTTGATTATGTCGGGAATAGGCTTAAAGACGCAATTCGGAGAAGTGATGAAGAGTTTGTCGGAGATGGGTTTACAGATTCCATTCAGAGTGACTGTTGATAGAAATTGGAGGAAGCATCAGAATAAATCTTTGTTCGATTTATACTGAAACAACAAATGTCTTTTGCCTGTTTTCAACTGAAAGAAGTAAATCTAACCCAGAAGAGCTATTTGTTCACATGTCTTTAACTGGAAGAAGTAAATCTAACAAGAAGAGGTTTGTTGATTTCCAGAAGAGGTCTTCGTCTGCCTGTCTTTAATCTGGAAGAAATAAATCTAACCAGAAGCGGTATGTTGAATGCATGTCTTTAACTAGAAGAAATAAATCTAACTAGAAGAGGTCTTTGTCTGCCCGTCTTTAATCTGGAAGAAATAAATCTAACCAGAAGAGGTCTTTGTTCGTCTATCTTTAACTGGAAGAAATAAATCTAACCAGAAGAGGTCTTCGCTCTCCTGTCTTTAATCTGGAAGAAATAAATCTAACCAGAAGAGGTCTATTGATTGCCTGTTTTTAACTGGAAGAAGTAAATTCAACCAGAAGAGGTCTATTGATTTCCTATTTTTAGACTGGAAGAAGTAAATTCAACCAGAAGAGGTCTATTGATTTCCTGTATTTAATCGGAAGAAATAAATCTAACCAGAAGAGGTCTTCGTTCGCCTGTCTTTAATTTGGAAGAAATAAATCTAACCAGAAGAGGTCTATTGATTGCCTATTTTTAACTGGAAGAAGTAAATTCAACCAGAATAAGTCTATTGATTGCTTGTTTTTAACTGGAAGAAGGAAATTCAACCAGAAGAGGTCTTTTGTCTTGTTGGTTGATTTTTTTTGCAAGAAATAGGGTTAGTTGCATGCAAATGTATGCATGGCGTAATTATGTTCTCAAAATAAATGAGGTTATGTTGAATGCATTTGTCATGTATGTGCTATGATGTATGAATGTTATTGAAATGTATCTTTGTCTAGGAAAATAAATCCTTGACAAATGCTGGAGAGTGTTGAGAAGCAAAATCCTGGACTACCGCTGGAGATGAATAGCGTGTGTATCTTCGACTTTGTTTAGAGTGTTCCGCTGGGGAATCATGTCTCATTGTTTTGAGGAAATTCTGTGGGGAATGTCAATTTCTACTTAAGGGATAGAGTTCAGGAACCTTGGTTGTCCATTACTCTACTGGGGAATTATAACTTAACTAAGGAGAAGGAAATGTAACTGGTACCTAGTCGAATTCCAGGCTTTGCAGTAACTTACTAGGGATAGTGTTGACTCTGTTGGGGACAAGGGGTTTTGTCCGTTGATTTGTAATGGTCTGAAAAAAGAACTTGAGCTGGGGAATTTGTAGTCCGTTGGGGAATAAACCATGTTGAGAGGAATATTTTGGTTACCTTATTGGAGATATGAATTCTTTTGGAGACGAACTCCGCAAGGTTTCTCTTGTAGTTTAAGACCAACTCAACTGGGGAAATGATTGTCAGGAGATTGGGACTTCAGATGGATACTGTATGAATTCAAATTTGTGTGGATAATTTTGTTGAAGTAACTCTGTGGGGATATCCTGAATCTTTAAGAAAACATTTGTTAACAGTTAATCATGTTCATATGCGTATGTTCATTATATTTTAGTCATTGGATATTTTTGCACTCAAACAGAAAAACAAAAAGTTTGCACTTCAAAGTACATTTGTATTGATGTTTTACCTATAAATAGGCATTTTTGTACAAGGAGACAGAGATCCTAGTAAGAGGAAATCATCTAAAGAATACAAAGTGAAAACAAAAATAATAGCCATGTGGAAGTGATCTCATTGTGTTTCAACTCTGCTATTTCCCCTATGTCTTCGAACATCATCCCTTGTCGTTGAAAGAAGTTGATTGAATTGATCTTACACCCAAGAACTTGGACCTTGGTGATAAAGCTGGTTGTAGTGATTTCACGGAACATAGTCATACGCTTTAATCCTTAAATTTTGCCTGGACCGCCCTTTCGGGTTTTCAGCCCACCAGGATACCCTTTTTTGCCCAAGCCGCCCTTTCAGGTTTTCGACTTACCGAGTCGAAAATCTTTTGTATATATCCATAATTTTTGCCCGAACCTCTTTGGTTCGCCGGGATGCCCTTGTTTTTGCCTAGGTATATCAACCTAACAGGTCCTTTTTATGCGTAGTATTTTTTGACTATGACCATGTTCACAGGATGCGAGAAATCTTCATCGTCCATAGTAGTTAGCATCATGGCGCCGCCAAAGAATACTTTCTTAACAATGAACGACCTTTTGTATGTGGAAGTCTATTTGCCCCTAGGATCACCTTGAGGAAGAATAATGCGCTTTATTACCAAGTCGCCAGCCTGATACACTCGAGGTTTAATCTTTTTGTTGAAAGCCTTGGTCATACTCTTTTGATACATTTGACCATGACAAACAACATTCGGTCTCTTCTCATCAATCAAGTTCAATTGATCCAATCTAGTTTGAATTTATTCGTCTTCGCCTAAATATGCTTCTTTCATAATCCTTAAGGAAGGAATCTAAACTTCCACAGGCAAAACAACTTCCATGTCATAGACTAAGGAGAATTGGGTTGTAACGCCCAATATTTAATTAAATATTTTCGAATATTTTTCCAATTAAATTTTCGAAGTTGTGAATGATCGATTTAAGTTGTTATGTGGTTAGTTGATAAATTGGTTGATTTAAGTTGTAGAAATAATATTATTAATAATATTAGAATTATATAAGACTAATTATTTAGTGGGCTTAGTTGTTGTGTTGGTTTTAGCAAAAAGTGAGGGTGTTGACCAGTAGGCCCAATAAGACTAAGTAGAATAATAATAATAATAATATTATAAGAAAATAGGAAATATAGAAAACTAGGTTAGAAATGAAGTAGGAGTAAGAAATGGAACAAGTGGTGTACGAAGAAAAGTTGCAGAGAAGGAAGAGAGCAAAAACGAGGTTCTAACAGGTAGGTCGCAAATTAGAGCAACTTTCAATCCAAGGTAAGAGTGAAATTCTGACTCTATAATAGGGTATGTGATTAATGGTATGTGAATTTGGGTTGTAAAATTATTCATGTTTATGTTGAAAATGAGATATTATTGAAATTGAGAGATAATTTGGAACCCAATTTAATTTTTATATATATATATATATATATATATATATATATATATATATATATATATATATATATATAAAAGTACCTTTGTACTTTCTTTTTCAAATCCCATACTTGTTACGGTAGTGTAGTTAAAGTAGAACAAGTGCCTCTTAGCTTGGCACTGTAGTGGAAAAGTGGTATCACGTTAGGCAACTGTAGCAGCAACTTGTATTTAGAAGTGCCTATTACTCATAATAGATTATATTAGATTATACTCATATTATCATAATAGTTAACATTAGTGATACATACAATAGATTATACTAGATTATACTAGTTATTAGATTAGTAATAATAATAATAGATTATTATAATAATGATTTAATATTATTAATAAATAATTTTGTAGAAATTTTGAATTAGAAATAATCATTGGGATTATTTAGCTAACTTAAGTTATTTTCAATTCTGATAGAGTTGTTACAATTGTCAATTGAGTTGTCAATAGGGTTGTTAGAGTTGTCAATAGTGTTGTTAAAATTATCAATAGAGTTATTTGTATCATTAAAAGTCACTTCTTATTTGTTTTGCGTAATTCTGACATGTTTAGAGTTGTCAATAAGGTAAGTTGGAGCTGCCAAATAATAACACATCTTTAATAAATTATTGATATTTTTTTTAGTTATGAATTTTAGTTAAATGTAGTAGAAGGAGATTAAGAATTCGTGTAATTACATAGTAGACCCAATCAATTATTTAGTCTAACATACTTAGTGAATATTTGATAGTAGTTTCAATATCAGTTCTGTATATTGCAGTAAATAGTAGAATTTAGTAGTGAGTAGCATAAAGTAGAATGTTTGACAATTAACAAGTAACCATTAGATTGAAGCTAATATGTACGTAGTAGGGCAATAAAATTGACAAGTAGTATACTTGTAGCAAAAAGTAATAAATAGAAGTCTGGTAGTTTTTGACAGAAAACAATATTTGCAGTATAGACTATTCAATAACAGTGTAGTATTAATTTAACCGAGTCGTAATAAGAAATTTAGTATAAAGTAGAAATAATAGAATTTTTGGCCGATAATTAATTAACTGGTTTTAGTCGAAATAGTCTGAATAATTATGCGGTTTATTTGTAGTAATTTTTGGTTGATTTGTTGGGTGGTGTTTTTGTTGAAAAATGTGAATTAACATGTGATTTTACTGCCTCTATTTATGGGCAAAATATTAAGTTGTAGGCTTACGGCCAATGTTGAATTAAGTAGAATTATTATTGTTGTTATTACATTCACGTTGTTAATGCGTACATATCATATCATGTTGGAGGCGATGCTCGTCACGTTGGCCTGGATTGGCAAATATAAAGTTGAAGGCTTATGCCTTGTTGATGCCTCTATTTATTGGCAGATTTCTAAGTTGGGAGTTCTGCTCCATTGGTACCACATGCATGTACATAAAAATGAGTCGCATTTCATGTTGCATCCTGAGTTGCCGTGTGGATGAATTAATCATGTTAAGTGTTGATAAAAAGCTGAGAAGTGGTGAATTGTATGATCTAATCCTAACATATTATTTATCGTACATCCGATTATATTGTTTGATATCCCACTCCTTCTGTTTGAATGTTTTCCTCTGTTGGTAACGTGCAGGTAATCAAGAAGGATAGATGTTACCTTTGTTAGTCTGAGTCGGTATTGTTTCTCTTATACGTAGCACTCGGGGGAATGAACGCATATTTTCCTTATTTTTGGTTTTCATTATGTTGCTGAATTTTTAAGTTGTTTTTATTAAATAATTGTTATATTAAAGTTGTTTTGAGTTAGATAAGATGTTATGGTGTTTTCAGTTGAATTTTTTGAATCCGTTGTGTAGTAATAAAAGTTGTTTTATTTTTTAAAAAACTAAACAGGTTGTTATCGATTCATCCGAATTTTATGTGTTATGTATCTGAACTATAGGTGATTGAATGTTGTTGTTTTAAGTCGAAAGTGTAACATTCCATATGTTATTGGAAATTTTGTAACTCTGATTTTATATAATTCATTAGGTAGAAATGGGGTGTTACATTAGTGGTATCTAAGCAAGTCGGTTTGTCCGACCAAGTTGTCGAGTCGTAGTTTTGTCTAACAATCGAGTATTGTTAATCTGAATTCTAATTATTGTTTATGTTGTAGAGATAAGTTGAGATGGCTGGAAGGAATAATGTTACACTTGTTGCTGCTTTAGAGGCAATGACACATGCTATGGAGAATCAGCTGAACACTGACGGGAATGCTGGATCTCGTAGTTTGGAAACTTTCCAGAGGGAGAATCCACCTACCTTCAAGGGTAAGTATAATCCTGACGGAGCGTTGGATTGGATGAAAGAGATTGAGAGAATCTTCCGTGTGATTGACTGCAATCCAGCACAAAAGGTTTGTTATGGTACTCATATGCTAGCGGACGCGGCTGATGACTGGTGGCTAGAAACTTGTCAAAGATTGGAAGCTGCGGGTGAGAATGTTACTTAGGATGTGTTTCGTAGGGAATTTTTGAGGAAGTATTTTCCTGAAGACGTTTGCGGTAAGAAGGAAATTGAGTTTATTGAGCTGAAACAAGGGAGTATGTTGGTTGTTGAATATGCTGCAAAGTTTGTTGAGTTGGCTAAGTTTTATCCGCACTATAGCGAGGCAAATGATGAGTTTTCAAAGTGCATCAAGTTTGAGAATGGGTTGCATCCAGAGATCAAGAAGGCAGTTGGATACCAGAAGATTTGTGTTTTTGATGATTTAATTGATAGTTGCAGGATTTATGAAGAGGATAATAATGCTCACGATAAGATTATCAATGAGGAGAGGGGTAAGCACCAACATAACAATGGTAAGCCTTATGATGCCCCAACTGGTAAAGGTAAACAGAAAGTTGTTCAGGGTCAAAGGACTAGTGGGGGTGATGCTCCTGCTAGTGTTATATGCTTCAAATATGGAAAACCTGGTCATAAGAGCAATGTATGTACTGCTGAGGTGAAGAGGTATTTTCGTTGTGGTAAGACTAGACATGTTATATTTGAGTGCAAACATAAAGAAATGATTTGCTTCAATTATGGTGAAGAAGGACACATTGGTAGTCAGTGTCAAAAATCAAACAAGGCGCAAACTAGTGGAAAAGTGTTCGCGTTGGCTGGGACTCCAACAGCTAATGAGGACAGACTCATCAGAGGTACATGTTTCATTAATAGTACTCCTTTAATTACTATTAGTGATACCAGTGCTACTCATTGCTTTATTGCTGCTGATTGTGTTGAAAGATTGGGTCTTATATTGTCTTCTATGAATGGAGAGATGGTCGTCGAGATTCCAGCTAAGGGATCAGTGACTACTTCTCTTGTGTGTTTAAAGTGTCCTTTGTCGATCTTCGACAGAGACTTAGTTGTTGATTTAGTTTGTTTGCCTTTAAGTGGATTGTATGTGATTCTAGGTATGAATTGGTTAGAAACTATGTTTATATTAACTGTTATAACAAGTCGGTGAGGTTTTCTACTCCTGAAGAAGAGGAAGCTGGTCTATTGTCTTCTAGACAGTTGCGACAGTTGATGCAAAAAGAGGCTCAGATGTTCTCGTTGATGGCGTCCCTATCTGTCGAGAATCGAACTATAGTTGAGGAATTGCAAGTGGTGCATGAATTTCCTGAAGTTTTCCCTGATGAAATTCCTGATGTACCGCCAGAGAGGGAAGTCGAATTTGCTATTGATCTTGTTCCTGGTACCAGACCTGTTTCTATGGCACCATACAGGATGTCTGTGTCTGAATTGTCAGAACTAAAGAAGCAATTGGAAGAGTTACTTGAGAAGAAATTTGTAAGACCAAGTGTATCGTCGTGGGGAGCTCTGATGTTGCTAGTAAAGAAGAAAGATGGAAGTATGAGAGTTTGTGTTGATTATAGACAATTGAATAAAGTGACGATTAAGAACAAGTATCCGCTTCTAAGAATAGACGATTTGATGGATCAATTGGTGGGTGCTCGAGTGTTTAGTAAGATTGATTTGAGGTCGGGTTATCATTAGATTAAAGTGAAGGATGAAGATATTCAGAAGACGGCTTTCAGAATGCGTTATGGATAATATGAGTATTCAGTGATGCCTTTCGGTGTTACTAATGCGCCGTGAGTATTCATGGAGTATATGAACCGTATCTTTCATACTTATTTGGATCGATTTGTAGTGGTGTTCATTGATGACATTTTGATTTACTCTAAATCGAAAGAAGAGCTTGCAGAACACTTAAGAATAGTATTATAAGTTTTGAAAGAGAAGAAGTTGTATGCAAAGTTGTCTGAGTGTGAATTTTGGTTAAAGGAGATCAGTTTTCTTGGTCATGTGATCTCAGGTAGTGGCATTGCTGTAGATCCATCTAAAGTAGATGCTGTGTTACAGTGGGAAACTCCAAAATCGGCTACCGAGATTAGAAGCTTTTTGGGATTAGCTGGTCATTATATAAGGTTTATCGAAGGTTTTTCTAAGTTGGCACTTCCGCTAACTAAGTTGACTTGTAAAGGTAGAGCTTTTGTGTGGGATGTTCTGTGCGAAGAAAGTTTTACAAAATTAAAGAAGAGATTGACGTCGGCTCCGATTTTGATATTACCTAATCCAGAAGAACCTTTTCTGGTATATTGTGATGCTTCTAAGATAGGTTTAGGAGGTGTGCTTATGCAGAATGAAAAGGTAGTTGCTTATGCGTCAAGGCAGTTGAGAACTCATGAAAAGAATTATCCTACGCATGATTTAGAGCTTGCTGCAATTGTTTTTGTGTTTAAGATTTGGAGGTATTTTCTTTATGGTTCTAGATTTGAAGTATTTAGCGACCATAAGAGTTTAAAATATCTATTTGATCAGAAGGAATTGAACATGAGACAACGAAGGTGGTTGGAGTTGTTAAAAGATTATGATTTCGGTTTGAATTATCATCCATGAAAAGCGAATATAGTGGCTGATGCGTTAAGTCAAAAGACTTTACATATGTCGACAATGATGGTTAAAGAGTTGAAATTAATTGGATAGTTCAGAGATATGAGCTTATTTTGCGAAGTGACACCGCAAAGTGTTATATGGGGAATGTTGAAAATTAACAATGAATTTCTGGATAATATCAAAGAAGCTCAAAAGTTAGACGTGAAATTGGTAGATTCGATGGTTAGGATCGATCAGTATGAGAATAATGATTTTAAGTTAGATGCGCAAGGTGTGTTGAGATTTTGTAATCAGATTTGTCATCTCGATGATGCAGAGATGAAGAATGTAATTCTCGAGGAAAGTCATAGAAGCAAGTTGAGCATTCATCTGGGAGCTACATAAATGTATCAAGATTTGAAGAGTTTGCTTTGGTGGCTTAGAATTAAGAGCGATGTGGCTCGATTTGTGTATTCATGTTTAAATTGTTAGAAATTGAAAGTTGAACATCAAAAGCCTGCAGGGTTGATGCAACTGTTAGAAGTTTCAGAATGGAAATGGGATAGCATTTCAATGGACTTTGTGACGGGGTTACCTAATACTTAAAGAGGACATGATTCAATTTGGGTGATTGTTGATAGGCTTACAAATTCGGCTTATTTTATTCCTATTAACATCAGTTTTCCAGTGTCGAAGTTGGCAGAGATTTATACTAGTGTAATTGTAAAGTTGCATGGTGTTCCTTTATGCATTGTGTCAGATAGAGATCCGAGGTTTACTTCAGATTTTTGGAGGAGTTTGCAAGAGGCGTTGGGTTCTAAGTTGAGGTTAAGTTCGACGTATCATCCTCAAATAGATGGTCAGACGGAGAGGACTATTCAGTTGTTGGAAGATTTATTGAGAGCATGTGTACTTGAGCAAGGAGGTTCTTGGGATATTTATCTTCCATTGACGGAGTTAACTTATAATAACAATTAGCATTCTAGTATTGGAATGGCACCTTTTGAAGCGTTGTATGGTCGGAGATGTAGAACTCCTTTATGTTTGCATGAGTATGGAGAAAGTGTAATACTTGGACATGAACTTGTTCGAGAAACTACTGAGAAGGTGAAGTTAATTCGAGAAAAGATGAAAGCTTCCCAAAGTAGACAGAAGAGTTATCATGACAAGCGAAGGAAAGATTTAGAATTTCAAGAAGGTGACCATGTGTTTCTGAGAGTTACACCTGTGGATGGTGTTGGAAGAGCATTGAAGTCTAAGAAGCTCACTTCTCGTTTTATTGGTCCGTATCAGATTTCAGAAAGAGTTGGGAATGTTGCTTATAGAGTGGCTTTACCGCCTAATCTTTCGAATTTGTATGATGTGTTTCATGTGTCACAACTTCGGAAGTATATTTCAGATCCATCTCATGTGATTCATATGGATGATATTCAAGTACGGGATAATCTTACTGTGGAGACGATGCCTGTATGGATCGCAGATTGAGAAATGAAGACTCTGAGAAGCAAGGAGATTGCTTTGATTAAAGTAGTTTGGTTAGGAGCTGTCGGAGAAAGTATGACGCGGGAATTGGAGAGCAAGATGCGGGACTCCTATCCTGAGTTGTTCGAATCAGGTAAATTTTCAAGGACGAAAATATTCTAAGTGGGGGAAGATTGTAACGCCTAATATTTAATTAATTATTTAATTAAATATTTTTGAATATTTTTTCGATTAAATTTTCGAAGTTGAGAATTATCGATTTAAGTTGTTATGTGGTTAGTTGATAAATTGGTTGATTTAAGTTATAGAAATAATATTATTAATAATATTAGAATTATATTAGACTAATTATTTAGTGGGCTTAGTTGTTGTGTTGGTTTTTGTAAAAAGTGGGGGTGTTGACTAGTAGGCCCAATAAGACTAAGTAGAATAATAATAATATTATTATTATAAGAAAATAGGTAATATAGAAAACTAGGTTAGAAAGGAAGTAGCAGTAAGAATTGGAACAAGTGGTGTACGAAGAAAAGTTGCAAAGAAGGAAGAGAGCAAAAACGAGGTTCCAATGGGTAAGTCGCAAATTAGAGCAACCTTCAATCCAAAGTAAGGGTGGGGTTCTGACTCTATAATAGAGTATGTGATTAATGGTATATGAATTTGAGTTGTAAAATTGTTCATGTTTATGTTGAAAATGAGATATTGTTGAAATTGAGAAATGATTGGGAACCCAATTTAATATATATATATATATATATATATATATATATATATATATATATATATATATATAAAAGTACCTTTGAACTTTCTTTTTCAAATCCCATACCTGTACGGTACTGTAGATAAAGTAGAACAAGTGCCTCTTAGCTTGGCACTGTAGTGGAAAAGTGGTATCACGTTAGACAATTGTAGCGACAATTTGTATTTAGAAGTGCCTATTACTCATAATAGATTATACTAGATTATACTCGTATTATTATAATAATTAACATTACTGATACATACAATAGATTATACTAGATTATACTAGTTATTAGATTAGTAATAATAATAATAGATTATTATAATAATGATTTAATATTATTAATAAATAATTTTGTAGAAATTATGAATTAGAAATAATCATTGGGATTATTTTGCTAATTTAAGTTATTTTCAATTCCGATAGACTTGTTACAATTGTCAATTGAGTTGTCAATAAGGTTGTTAGAGTTGTCAATAGTGTTGTTAAAATTATCAATAGAGTTGTTTGTATCATTAAAAGTCACTTCTTATTTGTTTTGCGTAATTCTGACATGTTTAGAGTTGTCAATAAGGTAAGTTGGAGCTGCCAAATAATAACACATCTTTAATAAATTATTGATATTTTTTTAGTTATGAATTTTAGTTAAATGTAGTAGAAGGAGATTAAGAATTCGTGTAATTACATAGTAGACCCAATCAATTATTTAGTCTAACATACTTAGTGAATATTTGATAGTAGTTCCAATATCAGTTCTGTATATTGCAGTAAATAGTAGGATTTAGTAGTGAGTAGCATAAAGTAGCATGTTTAACAATTAACAAGTAACCATTAGATTGAAGCTAATATGTATGTAGTAGGGCAATACAAATTGACAAGTAGTATACTTGTAGCTGAAAGTAATAAATAGCAGTCCGGTAGTTTTTGACCAAAAACGATATTTGCAGTATAGACTATTCAATAGCAGTGTAGTATTAATTTAACCGAGTCGTAATAAGAAATTTATTATAAAGTAGAAATAATATAATTTTTCGCTGATAATTAACTAACTGGTTTAAGTCGAAATAGTCTGAATAATTATGTTGTTTATTTGTAGTAATTTTTGGTTGATTTGTTGGGTGGTGTTTTTGTTGAAAAATATGAATAAACAGGTGATTTTATTGCCTATATTTATGGGTAAAATATTAAGTTGTAGGCTTATGAACAATGTTTAATTAAGTTAAATTATTGTTATTGTTGTTGTCATTATGTTCATGTTGTTAATGCATACATAGCATATCATGTTGGAGGCGATGCTCGTCACCTTGACCTGGATTGACAAATATAAAGTTGAAGGCTTATGCATCGTTGATGCCTCTATTTATTTCCAGTTTTCTAAGTTGGGAGTTGTGCTCCATTGGTACCACATGCATGTTGTTGTATCCCAAAATTTGCCCTCCCATTTTTCATACAAGATACAACCCCAGGGTTTCTCAGATATTCAAGTTGACTTAGAAATCGACCAGACAGATTCTCTTCCGAGGTAGTAAATCAGCAATTAGGGTTTTTGCAGTTCTCAAAAGAAAATGAGTTTTCAAAGTTCCAATTGGCCTTCATAGGTCTTCATGTTTTCTTGTGATCGGTGGAAATATAACTGACTGTTTTGGAATGTTGGTTCGCGTTTGCGTTTGTTTTCGCAAAATGTCGCGGTAAGCAAGAGTCGCCACCGTCTTTTATTTTATCCAACAAGGAAAGGACAAAAGCACAGAAAAATTCCTTTTTGAGATGTTTCTCGGGTTCGGGAGGTAGATTATAGAAAGGGAAGGTGTTAGCACCCTTTCTATCCGTGGTTATCCACGGGCTCTTAGGTACTTGCTCATTGTGTTTTCAAAAGTTTCCTTTTCTTTGTGATTGTGGGTTTTGAAAAGAGTTTTGTTTGAAAACTTCGATTTAACTCTTGTTTTTGTCCTCAAGAGTGTATGAAGTGTTGTTGAAAACTTTGTTTGAAAAGTGTAAGTGCGAAAAATTTGTCTTGTTTTGAAAGAGCAAGTACCTGAGAACCTCTACCTACTCAAAAGGGAATTAAACTGTGCAAATGTCCTTTAGACAGTGCTATCCCACTATTGAGGAGTAGGTAGCACCGTCGTTGGAGTTTTTGGGTCAATTCGATTAAGGGACATGTGGTCACTAAAGCAATGTTAGGACGCCTTAGCGGTAACCCTAATATCCTAGATCATTTTATCCGAGGCAACCGTTTCGAGGCAACTTATGATCTTTGGACAAGAGGGCGACCTCTAAAACTTCCTATACTCAATGACCACGTTCGAGGCAACCAAGTGAGGCGTACCCTAGGAGTGGCATGTGCAAATGTGTCAATTTTCAGTTATGTTATCTTTGTACATGTTATGGTGAGCTATGGTTGATTTTAAGTTAAGATAGATCTTGTCATGCATAGCCTATTATTCATACATCTAGCAGTTAATGGTTGTGGAAAATAAAACTAAGCTATTACAAGGCGTCGGGTATTTACATCGCCAAAAACAAACCCTTGAAAAGGTAAATGCGAAAAGATAATAAAAGCGATAAAAGGTCCTAAGTTTAAAGCTATTACATCCTCGGAGCAATTATAATTATATGGAATATGAATCAAAAATAATACGCGCGAGAAAAATTGAATCGGAGAGTTTTAGGGTTTTGACCCCTTTTTAGGAAAGAAAGAGATTTTTTGTTATTTTGAATTAAACGGAAATTAAATCTAAGTTAATTAATTAAAAACTATTTTTTGGTTTTTTTGTTATTTAAGGAAATAAAAAAAATAAAAAATGGTTAAAAGTTATTAAAAACCCTAATTCTACATTAATTTTATTTTGTTGCAAAAATGTTAAAATTATACCTAATTAGAAACTAAATTAATTGGTTAATTTTTATTTACAAAAAATAATGAAATAGTGAAATTAATAAAAAATATTATTTTTTAGGTTTTCTGATTTTATTAGGAAAATATTAATTATTTTAGTTAGTAGTTAATAAAAATAAATCAAGTAACTAAATAACATGTTAAAAGAAAAGAAATAAAAAAAAGAGGCAAACTCAGGGGGTTTGGGCCCAAAGAGGGTGTTTGATCAGCAGTTTTTGAGGCCCACTTGCTGCAAGCCTGCGTTTGACTTTTGTGATTTGCTATGCATGCGCTGACCTGTGATCATGGTGAGGACCCCATTCTGGTCATTGGATTTGGTTTGAGACCACCTGGCCAGCATCTGGAGAAGGGCGTATGATGGACCCTCCTTTGAGAATTACACACGAATACCTGAAGAAAAAATTGAACAAAGTTTTGGGGGACCTGGGATTCGAACCCAGGTCCCGTTAGCCAATGAACAAACGCCCTAGCCACAGAGCCATTTGCTTGTTTTGTAATTATAATATACAATGATTAATATATATCAAACAAAGACTTATGCCTGAAAAATAAAATAAAAAGCGCGCTATTTCAAATGGGCCAATGGGAGGGCGACGTGTGGTCGTCTTCTCCAACGAAACTCTGGTTTTCTTACCTGCGGATTTTTATCCGCAGGAAGATTCGTGGGATCGTTCAAAAATGCGTTTTAGGCCATAATAATCCCATTCAAGCACATGGACGTGGTCGCCTCTTCCTCTTGAGTTCAACCATGGCCAAGATTCATCCTAATTGTCCCTGCAAAATGAAACCCCAAATGGAAACCTCCAAAACCCTAGGTTCGGGTAGGGAGTTATAGGCTACAAAAAAGAAATTGAATGATGCAGAATGAATGGAAATTTAAAGGCAAGCACGATTATACAAAAATATTGGCAAGAGGATGCAAGGAAGTGGTTTTACGATATCATGTTCAGAGCCATAATCGTGACGACTTACAGTGCGTTTCAGGGGGTCTTAAGGTCCGGTTCTGGTTGCTATGGCTTCAGGAGATTGCAAGCAAGAACACCATGTTGAGATTTTTGATTGAAACAAGCTCTAACCAAGAATTCGATTTCTCTCTTTTTCACCCTTTTTTTCAGTTTTGGTATGGCTGTTTTAACAGAGCTTAGGTTCTGAATTAGGTTTGTGTGGCTTGTGTATGTATATTGGAAGTGAATTAGGTCAAGAGTTGGGCTTTAATCCATGTGCATTCAAGGTTTTGAGATTTGGTTTTATCACCATTGAAAAGCTTTCCAAATATGGCCAAATCTGAGATTTTGTGCATTTTTGAGCCTTGGCACGAGTTGGTTGGTTGTCACATGATATTTGCAAGCTGTACAAATCATAAAGATCCATTTACATCAATTTTTGGATTTTATTTGATTTAATATTGATTAATAATGAATTAAATCAATAAAAATGAAATAAAATAGAAAAATAAAGGTTTGGTCATGAAATTAAGGATGGGACACGTGTGTGGCATGACAAGACTGAATCAAGTGGAAAAAAGTGGGCCCTTTTGTCAAAAATTGGAGTTTTGAGGATAGTTGACTTTTGGCAATTTTGGAAAAATGCCCAACTTCAACAATGCATAACTTCCTTAATTTTGAACTTTTGGAGGTGTTCTTAGACTTTTTAGAAACCTTGAGATGTACTCTAATCACCACTTTCGGTCTCATCTCATTTTGATCTTCCATTCTCAAGTTATAAGCTTTGGCAAAAAAGGTGTTTTTGTTGACTTTCAAAAATGACCTATAATGTCCAAATTTGTAACTTCTTGTGAGTGCATTTTCTGATCTTGGGTTATGAATATGGATTGTGGGAAATTTCATCCTATTAAAAATGAGCTTTGGATGAGTCATTTCTCATAAAGTATGAGAAAGTTATGCTTGGTCAAAGTTGAGTTGACTTTTCCTACAAAACCCTAATTTAGCAACTTTTGAATCTTGATGAATCTTGAGCAATCCTTGATGAATCATGATCAACCCTTGATCAAATGATGAATTATCCTTCAAATTAAGAATGTTGACAAAAATCCTGAGGTTTGACTGTATTTGGGACACAGTTGACTTTTGACCCAGCACAGTCGATTTTTGGGCCTCTTGAGCAACTGACTGACCAAAGTTTCTCTGTAAGGCTTGAAATTTGTCATGGATGAACTTAAGAACATATTAAGACATTGGGAAGCACTTGAGGCCATTTGGATGTGAGGACCTTGATGCAACACAAAACCCTAATTTTGACTTGACTGCCTTAAGAGGTGATTTGACTGTACAACCCTTGAGCCATTTTGAGCAATTTGAAGATCATTCTTGACAAATCTTGAGGAATATGGGAGGGCAAATTTTGGGGTACAAAAGTTGCCCCTGTTCAATTTTCTTAAACCTGAGGATATGGATTGGCTTTCGAGCCTTTCGTGATCCGAAGATGGAAGATAATTGAACACTAGAGTACCCAGAAATTTGCACTCGCATGGTGTAGTATCAACATTGTGATGTCGGGAATGGGCTTACAGATGCCATTTGGAGATTGTTGGTAGGAAGTTGTTGGAGATGGGCTTAAAGATGCCATCCAAAGGTGATTGTTGAATTGTAATTTTGTAAATTGAAAGAAGGAACCTGTGAAGGGTTGCCTGATGATGAGTCCGTGTAAAACTGCATCTTGGAAGGAAGGAAACCTGTGTATGGTTGACTGATGATGAGTCCGTGTGAAACTGCATCTTGGAAGGAAGGAACCTGTGTAGGGTTGACTGATGATGAGTCCGGGTGAAACTGCATCTTGGAACCGGGAAGAAACCTAGGTAAGGTTGCTTTGCACTACATCGGGAAATTGCAAGGAGGAACCTGGGTAAGGTTACTTCGGGATAAGTTTGTGTAAAA
This sequence comes from Vicia faba, assembly GCA_948472305.1. NCBI lineage: Eukaryota > Viridiplantae > Streptophyta > Magnoliopsida > Fabales > Fabaceae > Vicia > Vicia faba. Next base: position 1,511,377,440 of record OX451737.1, on the reverse strand, counting down.
CCTCTGGAGGAACCTGAGTAAGGTGATAAGTCCGTGTAAAACTTCTGGAGGAACCTGAGTAAGGTTACTTTGTGATAAGTCCGTGTAAAACTTCTGGAGGAACCTGGGTAAGGTTACTTTGACGATAAGTTCGTGTGAAACTGCATCTTGGAACGAGAAGGAACCGGTGTAGGGTCGACTGATGATGAGTCCGTGTAAAACTTCATCTTGGGAAGAGAAGGAACCTGTGTAGGGTTGCCTGATGATGAGTCCGTGTAAAACTTCATCTGAAATTGAGAAGGAACCGGTGTAGGGTTGCCTGATGATGAGTCCGTGTGAAACTTCATCTGAAAGAGAAGGAACCGGTGTAGGGTTGCTTGATGATGGTCAAGTAGATAATTGTCCTGTCTGGTTTCAGGTATTGATCTCTGACCTGAGAAAGAAAGTCTTCCTGGCTTGTTATAGGTATTGATCTTCAATCTCTTCATGTAGATAATTTCCTTGCTGGTTTCAGGTATTAACCTACAATCAGTCGTCCACAGAATTTTCCTGGCTTGTTACAGGTATTAATCTGGAACTTGAAAAGGTTGGCCGATGAGATAGTTGTCCTGGCTGGTTTCAGGTATTGATCTCTGACCTGAGAAAGAAAGTCTTTCTGGCTTGTTACAGGTATTGATCTTCAATCTCTTCATGCAGATAATTTCCTGGCTGGTTTCAGGTATTAATCTACAATCAGTCGTCCACAGATATTTTCCTGGCTTGCTACAGGTATTAAACTGGGACTTGAAAAGGTTGATGGTAGCCATCTTTTGATTGACCTTTTCCTGAAAAAGGTAAAACGTTAGCTGAATGCAATGTCATGATGTATGAAATGCATGATGTCATGATGTTCTCAAAAATAAATGAGATCGTGTCGTATGCACTTTGTCATGTATGTAAATAGGAAATATGAAGTATGAAATGTGAAATGTTTATGAATGTATTTTCGTCTGGGAAAATAAATCCCGGAGCTGCTGGAGAATAGAGTTGAGTTCTTCGTTTCCGCTGGGGATGGTGAACGAAGATGATTGTGAGAATAAACCTGCAGGAGAAAAGAACTCCGTTGGGGAATAAACTGGTGAAGATATCACTCTGCGGGGAATTACTCTGTGGGAAGAGATGCTTTGCTGAGATTTTAACGATAACTCCGCTGGGGATTCCGTTGATAAGCTCTGTTGGGGATTTTGATGATGAACTCCGCTGGGGATAGAAAGAACTTCGCTGGGGACGACCTTTCAGTTGCAACTTGCTGAGGATAACCCAGTTAGACTCTTGTGGGGATAACCTCTGAATTTGGCTGAGGAGATGCGTCTGTATTCTGTAGGGGACAAGCTTCCAGAATCTATTGGGTAAGATGATTCAATTCTCTATTGGGGAAGCCCTTTTTTAGACTGCGCTGGGGAAATGGCTCCACTTGGGGTATCTTGTATTCCACCCGGGAACATTCTTATATTTTGTTGAGGAATATTAAGACTGCCGGGGATGCTCTTTATGCTTGCTGGAGAATATCTTTATACTCCGCTGGGGAATATTAAGACCTTCTGGGAATACCGAGCTTTTTCGGGACTGACGGTAGACTAACTCTACTTAGGGGAGAGTATTGCTGATTTGTCCATGGTTGCAGGTCTCAGTGGGGAGAGCTTCCCTTACTGTCTTACTCTGCGGGGAGTGAAGGTATCTTGGTCATACTCTTCAGCTGAACATATACCTTGGTACCTGGTGGACAGAGTAACTTGTACAGTTCTGACAATTCTTATTTGCCCCTGTTTTTGCGGGAGAAAGTGGCCTATGAGGTGCTTGATAACCGCCGATTGAAAAATCTTCTTCTGGTAGGCAAGTGACGAGATGACGGGACATAGTCGTACGCTTTGATCCCTAATTTTTGCCTGGACCGCCCTTTCGGGTTTTCAGTCCATCGGGATACCCTTTTTTCCCCAAGCCGCCTTTTCAGGTTTTCGACTTGCCGGGTGTACAGATTTTTTTATTTTCATCCCTTATTTTTTGCCCGAACCCGTTTGGTTCGCCGGGAAGCCCTTATTTTTGCCTAGGCCAGTCAACCTAGCGGGTCTTTAATTATGCGTAGTACTTTTTGACTATGTCCACGTTCTCAGAGTGCAGGGAGTTGTCACTATCAGTAGTGTTGTGTCACCATACTACCAGAAGATGTTTGATCATGCAAGATTCGTTGCTGGAATTCATGTCCAATTCCCCAAGTGACTCAGGCGGAGATTTGCCCCTGGCTATTTGGCATTTTGAGATATTCCTTGAATCTTGACTTGACTGCCCCAGATGATGGACAATGATCATGTCTGCCCCTTGGTTGGAAGTGTTTCTTCCACTTGAGGTGACCTTTTTTATTGAAAAGGTTTTTTGTTCACTAGATATTCGTCGTGCGAATTTCTCTGTTGTTGAACAAATAGTCATATGCAAACAATGTTATTTTAAGAATGCAAATCTTATGTCTGTTTTGACGTTCTTTGAAAATGCAGTTTTCAATAAAACTAGCGATTTTTTTTTTGTAAAATGTGATGTCAACTCAGGATTTTACAGCAAGCCCTACAGGAGTCAGGATACCTTTTGTAACAGTATGCTTTCGAACTAACCCATGCTTCAGCTAGGACTTTTAAGGGTTATAACGTGGCCTGGTTCACGGTTTAAGAAACAAAGGATAAAGGCTCAAAGTATATTTGTACCCACCCGCTCTTCATGATGTTTTTCAAACCTAAACTCAGCTAATCATGCATTAGATCTTGTTTGAGTCTTTGCCCTGATATTCCAGTGATGGTTCAGATACTGACAATTTATTTTGAATAGGCAGTCATTTTTGTCGAGAGTTTTTTTTAGGACCTCTTTCTTTTTGATTTTATTATCCCTGTCTTTTGCCTGAATTGTTTCTTTTGTAATTACAGTCAGCGGGATGTCCCAGCTTTGTAAGTCTCCTTCATAGGTTTTGAATTATTGGGCTTTTATTTCTAAGAGATAATGACTGCCTGTCCTGACGATTATTCGGGACCATCACCGTCTCTTGTTTTGGAAGGACTCCTTTGATGCCATTCATTGTGCACCTGGATCAACTGAGAAAACTACCATGCCCCAGGTTATAATTAAGGGTTTTAATTTGTGAAAAGAAAAACTCCAACTTCTTTGGCTCAAAGGGGTTGACGAGGGATTATCTTCCTTATCACTCCACTGTTTAGGATTTGAAACAATGCATGTACATCGTCAGCGGGGTCTGTTCAAAAGCATACTGTAAAGATCGTGGTATCGTTTTCGTCATCCTCCCTCTAAAGGCTTAGAGTTTTTTTTAATCGAGAGTTGAACATCACAAAAAGGAAATATGAAGCAATTTAAGCATAGTGAAAACAATTAATTCAAAACAGACACGTGTAATGCATTAATGAAATAAAAGAGTTTGACATGATAATTGTTTGAATAAGCCAAGAAAAATACAATTTCAGAATTCAAATGAACAAAAGTGCTTTCAATCCTAGCCATGTTTTGGCAAGGGAGCAGTGATCACATTGGGAGTCTCAGGAGGCTCGAATTTGATCTCCTTAGCGTCAATCATATTCTGAATCTTGTGTTTCAGCGCCCAACAATCGTTAGTATCATGCCCCGGGCCACCGGAATGATAAGCACACCTTGCATCGGGGTTGTAATTAGGAGAAGAAGTCTTAGGGTTCGAATGAGGGTTTATCACCGTAATCAGATTCATCTTCAACATATGCTACAATGCTTGTGACCATGGCATGTTGATGTTGGTGAACTGTCTTTTAGGCTCGTCCGACCTTCATTGATTTCCCTTTTGCTGTTGCCAGTGTGACGCAGAACCAGAGATCAAGACTGCCCCTACGTGTTGGTCACGACGACTCTTTTGACTGTACGCAACATTTGACTCTTTCTTCCCACTGTAAGGCTTTTTCTGAGCATCAGAAGGTGTAGCTTCTTGAATCTTCCCACTTTTGATGCCGGCTTCAATTCTCTCACCAGTCAAGATAAGGTCTGCAAATCCGACTGAAGAGCTTCCAATCAGATGATTAAAGAATGGACCAGACAGGGTCCCCAGAAACATATCGACAAGTTCACGATCAGCCAAAGGTGGTTGCACCCTTCCGGCAAGGTCTCTCCATTTCTGAGAATACTCTTTAAATCCTTCACCTGTCCCTATTGACATACCCTGGAGTTGGGTACGCGTAGGAGCGAGGTCAGAGTTATACTGGTACTGCCTATAGAACGCAGTAGCCAAATCTTCCCAGCTGCGGATACTGGCTCCATCCAACTGATAGAACCACTCAAGCTGAGTCCCTGAAAGACTGTCTTGAAAGAAATGGATCCACAAGTTCTTGTCAGCAGTGTAAGGTTGGATCCTCCTCACATATGACCGGAGGTGCAACTTTGGACAGGAAGCTCTGTCATACTTGGCAAAGGCAGGTGCTATGAATTTATGGGGAATCACCACCCCAGAGGATAGACCTAGATCTCCGAAGTCCAGACCGGGCACGTTCTGTATTTCCATAGCGCTCAAGTGGTCTTCCAGCTATTTGTACTTATGCTCAGCAGGAGGATCATAATCCGTCTCGTTGTCGGAGACTATAGGGCTAGGAACCCTCCTCTCTTGTGGGTTGTCTTTCCCTCCAGATGAGGTGGCCAGATCAACTTTGTTTTGCAGCCCGTTTCCAAACATGCGTCCGGTGTTGAACAGGACAGTCCTCTTTTTCTTCTTCTTCCTCTCTTTCAGAAGCAGGGTCTTCAAGTCCTGTTGACCCTTAGCTAGGCTCATAACCAACTCTTGAAACTGGGCATTCTGGGCCTGGAGGGCCTTGATAGCTTGCTCAGTGGAAGGTTCAGTAGACATGATGATTGCTGAAATAAACAACGAAGAAGATAAGTGACCTGTAATGGTACCTGTAATGCAATGATATGTATGATATATGTATGCAATGTTTTCAAGGATCTCGTGGGGTAAACAAAGAAACTTGTTAGAATTTGAATTTTGCAGCTTGATTGAAGGAACTTCATGTTGCTGAGAGTCCTTCTTCAAGAGTCAGGCTCACCATATCGAGTGGGTCATAGCCCCTGACTCAAGTTATCATGTTTTTATCTCCAAACAACCTTGGCTAGAGGAAAATAAATCCCCTTTGCCCCTTACTAGATATTTGATTCATCATGACCTGCATCACAAACCTTTGAGATCCTTGAAATGGTTAAGGAAATGTTAAGGTATGATGTTATGATGCGTATGATGTTTTATGATGTTATGTACATGTATGCAAAAGTAAACAAGTGTATATACAGGCAGTCATATTCACACAAAGCAAACAAGTCCTTAGGTTTAGGCTTGCATGGGGTTCGTAGGTAAGTACCCTCTTGAAGTTAGTTGGCTCAAAACCTGTCCTATAAATAGTAACCGGGTTCTAAGGAGCTCAGTATCATTGGATTGTTTTCTATGTTCATTGTTTTGATTTAGCCACTTAACTGGCGACCAAAATATTCCAAGAAAAGAACCCTCAATGAGTGTAGTATCGAGTATCTATCAACTTCGGACTGCACCAAAGTCGGTCATCTCACTACTCCTAAAAAGGCCAAGATGGTCAAGTAAGGTTCTAAGGTCAGTTGATGCTTCACGACACCACGCGGCGGCCCCGTACTCTCCTTGACTTGACTCAAGGGTTACCGGTACTCACCAAAGTGCCACATCAACGTAGCTACTGCTTCAACCATGTCGGTATACCCCGCACAGTTCCCTCACAGTTTGTTGCTACTTCTAAAGGGTATCCCCAGATCCGGGTTAGGATCTATAGAACTCCGATACAAACCCACAAAATTTAAAGCATACAAAGCATACAATTGAAAACATAAGTGATCTAATCCTAAGGTACACCTCACTTATTTAGGAATCCCCAACAGAGTCGCCAGTTCTGTGATCGGTGGAAATAGAACTGACTGTTTTGGAATGCTGGTTCGCGTTTGTGTTTGTTTTCGCAAAATGTCGCGGTAAGCAAGAGTCGCCACTGTCTTTTATTTTATCCAACAAGGAAAGGACAAAAGCACAGAAAAATTCCTTTTTGAGATGTTTCTCGGGTTCAGGAGGTAGATTATAGAAAGGGAAGGTGTTAGCACCCTTTCTATCAGTGGTTATCCACGGGCTCTTAGGTACTTGCTCATTGTGTTTTCAAAAGTTTTCTTTTCTTTGTGATTGTGGGTTTTGAAAAGAGTTTTGTTTGAAAACTTCGATTTAACTCTTGTTTCTGTCCTCAAGAGTGTATGAAGTGTTGTTGAAAACTTTGTTTGAAAAGTGTAAGTGCGAAAAATTGTCTTGTTTTGAAAGAGAAAGTACCTGAGAACCTCTACCTACTCAAAAGGGAATTAAACTGTGCAAATGTCCTTTAGACAGTGCTATCCCACTATTGAGGAGTAGGTAGCACCATCGTTGGAGTTTTTGGGTCAATTCGATTAAGGGACATGTGGTCACTAAAGCAATGTTAGGACGCCTTAGCGGTAACCCTAATGTCCTAGATCATTTTATCCGAGGCAACCGTTTCGAGGCAACTTATGATCTTTGGACAAGAGGGCAACCTCTAAAACTTCCTATACTCAATGACCACGTTCGAGGCAACCAAGTGAGGTGTACCCTAGGAGTAGCATGTGTAAATGTGTCAATTTTTAGTTATGTTATCTTTGTACATGTTATGGTGAGCTATGGTTGATTTTAAGTTAAGATAGATCTTGTTATGCATAGCCTATTATTCATACATCTAGCAGTTAATGGTTGTGGAAAATAAAACTAAGCTATTACAAGGCATCGGGTATTTACATCGCCAAAAACAAACCCTTGAAAAGGTAAATGCGAAAAGATAATAAAAGCGATAAAAGGTCCTGAGTTTAAAGCTATTACATCCTCGGAGCAATTACAATTATATGGAATATGAATCAAAAATAATACGCGCGAGAAAAATTGAATCGGAGAGTTTTAGGGTTTTGACCCCTTTTTAGGAAAGAAAGAGATTTTTTGTTATTTTGAATTAAACGGAAATTAAATCTAAGTTAATTTATTAAAAAATATTTTTTGGTTTTTTTGTTATTTAAGGAAATAAAAAAAAATAAAAAATGGTTAAAAGTTATTAAAAACCCTAATTCTACATTAATTTTATTTTGTTGCAAAAATGTTAAAATTATACCTAATTAGAAACTAAATTAATTGGTTAATTTTTATTTACAAAAAATAATGAAATAGTGAAATTAATAAAAATATTATTTTTTAGGTTTTCTGATTTTATTAGGAAAATATTAATTATTTTAGTTAGTAGTTAATAAAAATAAATCAAGTAACTAAATAACATGTTAAAAGAAAAGAAATAAAAAAAAAGAGGCAAACTCAGGGGGTTTGGGCCCAAAGAGGGTGTTTGATCAACAGTTTTTGAGGCCCACTTGCTGCAAGCCTGCGTTTGACTTTTGTGATTTGCTATGCGTGTGCTGACCTGTGATCATGGTGAGGACCCCATTCTGGTCATTGGATTTGGTTTGAGACCACCTGGCCAGCATCTGGAGAAGGGCGTATGATGGACCCTCCTTTGAGAATTACACACGAATACCTGAAGAAAAAATTGAACAAAGTTTTGGGGGACCTGGGATTCGAACCCAGGTCCCGTTAGCCAATGAACAAACGCCCTAGCCACAGAGCCATTTGCTTGTTTTGTAATTATAATATACAATGATTAATATATATCAAACAAACACTTATGCCTGAAAAAAAAAATAAAAAGCGCGCTATTTCAAATGGGCCAATGGGAGGGCGACGTGTGGTCGTCTTCTCCAACGAAACTCTGGTTTTCTTACCTGCGGATTTTTATCCGCAGGAAGATTCGTGGGATCGTTTAAAAATGCGTTTTAGGCCATAATAATCCCATCCAAGCACATGGACGTGGTCGCCTCTTCTTCCTGAGTTCAACCATGGCCAAGATTCATCCTAATTGTCCCTGCAAAACGAAACCCCAAATGGAAACCTCCAAAACCCTAGGTTCGGGTAGGGAGTTATAGGCTACAAAAAAGCAATTGAATGATGCAGAATGAATGGAAATTTAAAGGCAAGCATGATTATACAAAAATATTGGCAAGAGGATGCAAGGAAGTGGTTTTATGATATTATGTTCAGAGCCATAATCGTGACGACTTACAGTGCATTTCAGGGGGTCTTAAGGTCCGGTTCTGGTTGCTATGGCTTCAGGAGATTGCAAGCAAGAACACCACGCTGAGATTTTTGATTGAAACAAGCTCTAACCAAGAATTCGATTTCTCTCTTTTTCACCCTTTTTTCATTTTTGGTATTGCCGTTTTAACAGTGCTTAGGTTCTGAATTAGGTTTGTGTGGCTTGTGTATGTATATTGGAAGTGAATTAGGTCAAGAGTTGGGCTTTAATCCATGTGCATTCAAGGTTTTGAGATTTGGTTTTATCACCATTGAAAAGCTTTCCAAATATGGCCAAATCTGAGATTTTGTGCATGTTTGAGCCTTGGCACGAGTCGGTTGGTTGTCACATGATATTTGCAAGCTGTACAAATCACAAAGATCCATTTACATCAATTTTTGGATTTTATTTGATTTAATATTGATTAATAATGAATTAAATCAATAAAAATGAAATAAAATAGAAAAATAAAGGTTTGGTCATGAAATTAAGGATGGGACACGTGTGTGGCATGACAAGACTGAATCAAGTGGAAAAAAGTGGGCCCTTTTGTCAAAAATTGGAGTTTTGAGGATAGTTGACTTTTGGCAATTTTGGAAAAATGCCCAACTTCAACAATGCATAACTTCCTAAATTTTGAACTTTTGGAGGTGTTATTTGACTTTTTAGAAACCTTGAGATGTCCTCTAATCAACCCTTTTTGTCTCATCTCATTTTGATCTTCCATTCTCAAGTTATAAGCTTTGGAAAAAAAGGTGTTTTTGTTGACTTTCAAAAATGACCTATAATGTCCAAATTTGTAACTTCTTGTGAGTGCATTTTCTGATCTTGGGGTATGAATATGGATTGTGGGAAATTGCATCCTATTAAAAATGAGCTTTGGATGGGTCATTTCTCATAAAGTATGAGAAAGTTATGCTAGGTCAAAGTTGAGTTGACTTTTCCTGCAAAACCCTTATTTAACAACTTTTGAATCTTGATGAATCTTGAGCAATCCTTGATGAATCATGATCAACCCTTGATCAAATGATGAATTATCCTCCAAAATGAGAATATTGACAAAAATCCCGAGGTTTGACTGTATTTGGGACACAGTTGACTTTTGACCCAGCACAGTCGATTTTTGGGCCTCTTGAGCAATTGACTGACCAAAGTTTCTCTGCAAGGCTTGAAATTTTTCATGGATGAACTTAAGAACATATTAAGACATTGGGAAGAACTTGAGGCCATTTGGATGTGAGGACCTTGATGCAACACAAAACCCTAATTTTGACTTGACTGCCTTAGGAGGTGATTTGACTGTACAACCCTTGAGCCATTTTGAGCAATTTGAAGATCATTCTTGACAAATCTTAAGGAATATGGGAGGGAAAATTTTGGGGTACAACATTTCTGAAGGTTGTTTAAGTCATTTTTCAAACCTCGCATCACAAACTTGCTCAACCAATGGTCCAGATAACTGAAAACGACTATATTTGACTTGAAAATTGCCCTTTTACCAGAACAATTTCAAATGATCGTAACTTCTTCATTATTCAATTTTTTTTGGTTTTTCTTGCGTATGATTTTCCTTGATGTCATCTCGGACTTCTATTCACAAAACAAGAATTGGTTACACGTAGAAGATCATCAAAAATTCAAATGCGTTGGAAGTCATTTCATGAATTTTTGACCTAATTTCAAGTAACAGTCGTCTGATTTTTTTAATGATTTCTTCAAGTTACAAGACTTTGAGACGATTATGTCTGTTCATGGTCACATGTGATGTCGCTCACGGGTTTATCTTCAAAGAATCAGAGGAAAATTTGGGTTTGGAAGATTTTAAAATTATCAAATCATCGCAAGGCATTGATTGATTTTGAATTTTTCTTAAACACAGTTTACTGAAAGGATAATGTTGTTCTCAGAGCATGTTTTGTTTGGGACAAGAGATGGAGATTAAGACTGTCATTTAAGACAATAATGATTTTGGGATTCAGGTTGACCAGATGATTTACGTTCTTAAAACATTTATTTTGTTTAAGAAGTGGAGTACAAAGTGCATGTTTGTTTGAAATGCAGTTACAAAGTTATTTGGATTATTTGGAATTCAAGTTACCAGACTGGAGCATTTTATTTCAAATATTCTGATTGGGAATTTAAAAAAAAAATCAATCAGGATACGAAGAGAAATTACAAATTGTTGTTTATAAAGGATTTCAAGTTATAAAATATCACAAGAACACTTTATGCTGTAATTCAAGTTCTTCCCCAATTTCAAACACACCGTCCAAGGTTGTTACAAAACTTCAAATTCTTTTAATACTTTATGTTTTACAACTTATTGTTATTCAAAGATAAGTTGGTACAACTATTGGATACAATACATAAAAATACAAGAGGAATTGTTCTAAGTTACAAAGAAAATCAAGTGAATATTTGACCTAAGAGAACAAATCCATGATTAAGTTGCTTGAAGATTCAAGTTATATCAGATTCCTTTGATTTTCTCCAAGACTTTCATGTTTGCCACGGATTTCTTGCGTTCTTTGCTTTGTCATATCCACTTTTTCCCACATGAAAACAAGAGAAAGAAAGCATGATTAATACAAAAAAATATATGAACATGAACAAGGAATTTTCTAAAAGCTATTTCATAAGTTCTTCATTAGGGTTTGTGTGATCGATGGATCTGGAACTGACTGTTTAACGCTGGTTCGCGAAATGTCGCGGAAGCAAGAGTCGCCACCGTCTTTTATTTTCTCCAAATGGAAAGGACAAAAGCACAGAAAAATTCCTTGAAGAGATTGCTCTCGGTTCGGGAGGTAGGTTATAGAAAGGGAAGGTGTTAGCACCCTTTCTATCCATGGTTATCCATGGGCTCTTAGATACTTGCTCATTTGTGTTTTCAAAAATGGTTTGTTTGCTTTTCAACTGTGGGTTTTAAAAAGTTTCTTTGAAAATTCCAGTTCGACTCTTGTATCGGTCCTCAAGAGTGTTTGAAAAGTTGCTTTCGAAAGCTTTTTGAAAAGGTGTCGGTGTGAAAAGTATTTTTGATTTGTTTTGAAGTTAGAGCAAGTATCTAGAGTCGTCTACCTACCCTAAGGAATTTGTCTGTGTAAATGTCCTTAAAGTAGTGTCGTCCCACCATTGAGAGGTAGGTAGCACCACCGTTGGAGGTGTTCGGGTCAATTCGAAGGTTCGGGACATGGTGATCACCGGAGCAATAGGAAGACACCTTAGAAGCTACCCTCATGCCAGGTTCCCAGATCATGAGGACTTACTAAGACATCCTCTACTCGACGATCACCTTTCGAGGCAAGGCAACAGTGAGGCGTACCCTAGGGGTGGTGTGTGATTTGTGTGTCATGTTCATTTACATTTATGTCTTGTTCATGTCATGGATGATCTACGCGTTTGTTTTTATTTTATCATTCATTCTTGCATGCCATTATTAACAGTTAAAAATTTGCAAGAAATATAAAATTCCTAAACTATTACAAAGGCGCGGGTCCATATCGCCAAATTAAAATCCAGGACCCGATTTGACATAAAATAAAGAAATAAAGTGCGAGAAGTATAAACTGTCCGATTTACATGGCTTTGGGAGAATTACATAAATATTTAAAAGAAAAGAAATAAATGCGCGAATTGGAATTAGATCGAAAGCGAGGGCGTTGGACTCTTTTTAATGAAATTAAATTATGATTACGAAATTAATTAAATTAAAATAAAAAAAGAAATTATTTTTGAGGTTTTTTGTATTTATGGTTTTTTATGTGAATTAAATGAAATTAAAATATTAATTAACCCTAATTCTAGTCCTTTTTTATTTATTAAGAAAAGCATTAAACTTTAACCTAAAATTAACCCTAATTAATTAATTGCAAGTATTTACAAAAATAATAATTAATAATTAATAATTAATAAAAAAAAGAAAAAGAATGAAAAATACTTAAAACCTAATTCTACGCTTTTTAAGTTTATTAAGAAAATAGTCAAAATTAACCCTAGATTTGAAAACTAAATTAATTAATGATTTTCATTTACAAAAATATTAATTAAATAAAATATATTTTGATTTTGTCTTTTCTGATTTTTATCATTTTTTTATATTTTTATGAAAATATTAATTCAAAGTTTTAAATGGAAATTAAACAAAAACAAATAAAATAGCAAAATATGAAAAAAAGAATAAAAACAAACCCTGGGGGGTTCTGTCCCCAATTTGGAGGTGTAGCCCTAGCAATTCTGGCCCAATTATGTCAAGGCCTTTTGACTTTTTCAGGAAGCATGTGACTTCGTTGACTAACGCCTATGGTATTCAACAGATCTGAGCCTTTAGATTGGTATCAATAAGCGCGTGGCACGCCTGGATTGTGAGTTGCATGGTGGAACCCTGGAAGCGAACTACACACAAGCGTGATTAGAAAAATAATATGGAAAGGGATGGGGACCTGGGATCGAACCCAGGTCCTGGAGATTACCAATACTATGCTTTGCCAACTGCTCCAACTACGCGTTTTGGTTATATTATTGAAAACAAATAACATAAGGCAAATCAGGAATTAGTGGTCAATTTCAGCGTGAAATTCAAATGATCCAATCGCCTGCCTACACATCATCATCTTCTCCCTTGTTGCATTTTCCATGAAACAAAATAAACAAGATTGCGGGGGTTTTAAACCCCCGCTATATACAGTATGAAAAAAAATAGCGAATAGGAATCCCTGCATTAGAAATTAGGCGCGATATGTGGAATTGATTGGCATGAAGCTTCTGAATCTGATGGTATGGGTCTTGAGTCTTAATTTTTCTTTGAATGTAAAGCCCCAATTTTTCAGGTCTGAAACCCTAAGGTGCTTCAATGGTAATTCTTCATACAATGCGTGAAAACTCAATTAAATCATATGGTTAGTTTCAGAATCAATTAGTGCAAATCAATAAAGAAAACACATGAAAAATGTATGTAATCCATGATACGATTATGAATACTTTTCTGAAAAGTGGGACATGCTTCTACCGTTTCTTGGTGTTAGAGCTTATGCTTTTGATTCAGGAAGTTCCCTTGATATCTCAGGAAGGTGATAAAATGGTTTTCTTGCCTTGAAAAGCCTTGCAATCGTGATTTCAGTTCTTGAGTTTTTCACAAAAAATGCAAAAGTCTTTCTTGAATTCTGGCGCAGCTCTGAGGTCCTGATCACTAGGGTTAGCATGAGTATATATGTGTGAATGATTAGGGTAAGGTTTTTGGTCCAAAGAATCAATGAATTGATGGAATCAATATTTGATTTTCATGCCATAATTTTTCAATCTTTTTCATGCTATTTTGGTTCCAATCATGTCCAATCACATGGATTCTTTCCCTATCTAATAATGCACGAAAATCTGAAGTTATCCCATGCATAAAAAGATTTGATTGACTTGCTTTGATATTTTCCACATATTTATTTTAATTAAATGAATTATTAGCCATTAAAAATTCAAATAAATAAATAAAAATGATGAAAAACTTCCCTTTGGGCCAAATGGTCGTGCACATGCTTTGGATGATGAATCTTGGAAGAAAAAGAGGCCCATTAGCATTTTTAAGACATTTGAAGCAAAGTTGACTTTTCAAAATATCCAAAAATTTCCCAACTTCCACAAGGCATATCTTGCTCAATTTTTAAGCTTTGATCATGTTTTTGGACATTTTGGAAAGGTCCTGAAGTCCTCTAACCAATGTATTTGGTCCCATGTAATTTTGATTTATCAATCTCAAGTTATGGCCTTTGACTTAAAGTCCCTTTTTGTTGACTTTTGAAAATGACCTATAATGTTGAAATTGATAACTTTTTGTGAGAGCATTTCTTGGATTTGAAGTGTGAAGATGAGTTGTAGGAAATGTCTTTCTCTTCAAAATGAGCTTTGGATGGAATTTTTCTGATAAACCATGTGGAAGTTATGCCTTGGTCAAGTTACAGTTGACTTTTTCAACTGTCCAAATATGGAAACTTTTGCATCTTGAGACTTTTTGAGCCAAGCTTTGAGAATCATGATCAAGAATTGATCAAATGATGTTTGTGGCTTCAAAATGAGATGTTGACCAATAATTTGAACTTTTGACTGTCAAATGACCATTTTGCCCCTACAGTTGACTGTAGTGCAATTAGGGTTTTTGACTGTGCAATTTTGTGCTGTAAGTCTTGAAACTTGGTATGAGGGTACTTGACCATATTTGTAGGCATGTGGGACTTGATTGGACCCTTGGAAACTTCATTTTCTTTGTCAGAACCAAAACCCTAATTTTTGACTGTTAGGAGGCCCTTGAACTGTGCAACCCTTGGGAGCTTTTTGAAGCTTTGGCTTGGCAAATCTTGGAGAATATGGGAGGGCAAATTTTGGGGTACAACAGTTTGCAACGTGGAATCAGAATGTTGTTTATTTCATCACAACCCATTTCCCCCAGTTGCAAATCACAAGAAGGTTGCCCTTCTTGGTTCACAAAAAAGTAAAAAAGAGAAATTCGCAAGCACGATAGCCCAAGGCTACACACAATAACAAAATACTACAACAGTCCAAACAAACAGCAGCGGAAGCAGCAGGTAACAAGTGGCTGACAGTAGGCTGCAAACAGAACAACATAAACTAAAGCAAGGCAGCATCATGGCAAACTAAAACAAGGCAGCATCGTGGCAAGCTAAAACAAGGCAGCATTATGGCAAATATAACAAACAGCCAAATGCTAAACCAAACAAAATAGCAAGTCAACTTGTTCAAAAGACAAAGCACATCATCATTTTCTAATGCTGCAAACCCTTCAGAATGTTAAATAAAATAAGCAAAAGAGAAAATTGCTTTTTTATTTTCATTGAGAGAGAAAAGAGGAAAGAGATCACCTAGGCCGCAAACAACCCCAAAATGGTCAAGCACTGCTACAACCCATGAGCATGTTATATATGCTACAAAATTTCCCAAAATATATCCTACAAAAACTCTGCTACAAAAAGAAGATCTGCTGTAATCACAAAACCAGAAAACCTGTTGTAAACACAAAACCTACTATAAACATAAAACCTGTTGTAAACCCAAAACCTGTTATAAATACAAAATTAGAAAACCTATTGTAATAGCAGGACCACAAAACCTGTTGTAAACACAAAACCAGAATCAATACTAAAAACCCACAATATAAAAAGGTTCATTTACATAGAGACAGAACACACACAAAAACACAGTAACAGAACAAGATGGAGTAGTTGAAAGAAAGAATAGGTTTATAGTGGAACTTGCAAGAACAATGCTTAGTGATGCAAATATTCCTAAATATTTTTGGGCGGATGCAGTTAGTACGGCTTGTTATGTTGGAAATCGAGTTATCATTAGACCTATAATAAAGAAGACTCCATATGAACTCTTCAAAGGAAGAAAGCCAAACATTGCTCACTTTCACATTTTTGGATGCAAGTGCTTTGTTCTTAACAATGACAAAGACAATCTCGAGGAAGTAGTTGTTTGTGATGATGATGATCCTATAGATTTACCCCCGGAAGATCTTTCAAATGATCAAGTTGTGAAATCACCGGAAAATCAAGAAAACATTGTACAACAAGATTCAAACATCAATGATCTACCAAAAGAATGGAGAACTCATAGAGACCATCCTATTGACAAAATTATTGGTGACATTAGCCAAGGAGTATCAACAAGATTGAATCTAAAAGATGCTTGCTTAAACATGGCATTTGTTTCTCAAATTGAACCTACCAAAGTTGATGAAGCCTTAGGAGATGATCAATGGATTATTGCTATGCAAGAAGAATTGAATCAATTCGAGAGAAATCAAGTTTGGGAGCTTGTTCCTAGACCAAGTGGCAAACACATCATAGGTACCCGATGGGTGTTTAAGAATATACTTGATGAGAATGGTCTAATTGTTCGAAACAAAGCAAGGTTGGTTGCCCAAGGTTACAATCAAGAGGAAGGAATCGACTTTGAAGAAACATTTTCTCCGGTTGCAAGGTTAGAAGCTATACGTCTTTTACTTGCTTATGCTTGTTCATTAAATTTTCAGCCTTTTCAAATGGACGTCAAAAGCGCATTCTTGAATGGATACATCAATGAAGAAGTCTATGTCAAACAACCTCCGGGATTTGAAGACTTCAAACATCCTACACATGTCTTTAAGTTGAGAAAGGCTCTTTATGGCTTAAAGCAAGCACCAAGAGCATGGTATGATAGACTTAGCAATTTTTTGTGTGAAAAGGTTTCGAAAAGGGTAAGGTTGATAAAACTTTGTTCATTAAGAAAATCCAAAGTAACACTTTATTGGTTCAAGTCTATGTTGATGATATCATTTTTGGATCAACTAACAAAGAAATGTGTGAGGAATTCTCATTGATGATGCAAGGAGAATTCGAGATGTCTATGATGGGAATGATGAACTACTTTCTTGGACTACAAATTAAGCAACTAGAAGATGGAATCTTCATCAATCAATCTAAGTATTGCAAAGAACTATTGAAAAAGTTTGATATGGAACATTGTAAAGCAATGAATACTCCAATGGGCTCCGGTACATATGTTGATCAAGATGAATTCGGTACTCCAATTGATATTACAAAATACAGAGGTATGATTGGCTCTTTATTATATTTGACGGCAAGCCGTCCTAACATCATGTTTAGTGTTTGTCTTTGCGCTCTCTTTCAAGCAAATCCAAAGGAATCACACCTCATGGCAGTTAAAAGGATCATGAAGTATCTAAGAGGAACAACCAATGTCGGCTTATGGTATCCGAAAGGTAGTATTTGCACTTTAATTGGTTATTCTGACGCGGATTATGCAGGTTGTAAAACTGATCGTAAAAGCATAAGTGGAACTTGTCACATTATTGGAAATGCATTAGTATCATGGGCTTGTAAAAAGCAAGCATGTGTTTCTCTTAGCACGGCCGAAGCAGAATACATAGCAGCATGTAGTTGTTGTGCACAAATTCTTTGGCTCAAGCAACAACTCCGTGATTACGGACTTGATCTCGGATGCATTCCTCTTCGATGCAACAATACAAGTGCTATCAATATTACAAAGAATCCGGTCATGCATTCAAGAACCAAACATATAGATATTCGACATCATTTTCTCCGTGATCATGTTCTTAAAGGAGATGTCGATGTCACTTTTATGGATACTCATAACCAACTCGCAGATATCTTCACAAAACCGCTTGCTCGAGAACCCTTCTTCAAAATCCGAAGAGAACTTGGTATTTTGGATGAAGGTGATATCTAAAGGTCTCTCATAAGATGCACGTCTTAATTCTTCAACAAGAATTTTTATGTTTCAGTATACTCTGCTTCTACTCCTTCTTTTATATGTTTTTATTGTCTTATTTTTAAATATATTTGTTTCACTCTTTTTCCCCATCCTTTTTGATGTTAACAAAGGGGGAGAAGAATATGCATATGTGCTGTTTTGTTTTCAAAGAAATTGCAGGCCCAAATAAATATCTATTATACTCACTCCAAAATTCAAGGAATCATGGACTTAGGGGGAGCATACAATTTAGGGGGAGCCTTGCATTTGCTCAACATATTTGCTACTCAAAACAACATAAACAATTCAAGAATCATTTTCAAGACTTGGTTGTCATCATCAAAAAGGGGGAGAATGTAATTGCAAGCTTCTCAAGTCATATTTAAAACATTTGTTTTGATGAAGACAACATGGATATCAACATTCAAAGGATGTGCAAAAAGCTTGTCAACATCATATAAAAGTCTTGAAGATTATAGAAGAATTATTGAAGAATCATCAAATGTCAATATGGTATAAATAATTCTTAATCTTGAATATACATGTTCACAAAAATATGCATTCATCAACATATACATATCCCATAATTTTAACATCAAGAAAAACTTTGTTTGAAATATTTTTCAAAAAGTATTTTTTAAAATAACCCTTTAGGAACCGGTTCCTCCCTAACAGGGAACCGGGTTCCAGACTTTCTCAAAAAAACATGTCCCTGGTTTTTGTACCAGGAACCGGGTTGTACCAATAGGGGAACCGGTTCCTGCGTAATGTTTTTAAATCTGACTTATAACGTTCACTAAGAACCGGGTTATGTCAGTGTCAGAACCGGTTCCTAGCGAACCAATGCAACTTTTCTTTTGGTTTTTGAACATTTTTCAAGTGGTATCTTTTCATGAATGCATTGCAACTTTTCATATGAATTGGCATGAATGAAGAGGTTCTTGTGACTTTTTAAAATGCTGCAGATTTTCTTATTTCAAAAAGAATGCTTCAATTTTCAAATTAACAAATATACTTCTTCAATAAACAATTTTTCATCATTCACATTTGAATTCATACTTTCACGTGTTCATAAAATTTTGTGAAACTTGCCATATACACTTTCATTAAATCATTACAAGTTTCATACATTGTGAACATTTATATACATTGCTTGAGAATTGTTTTTATCTTGAAGAAGAAGATCAATTGAAGATTGATAAAGCTCTCCACATATTTCAAATCAATCATTGTATTACTTAAAGAATTTATTCCCTTACTATCCAGGATTGTTGGAAGTAAGTGTTGTGATTTGAAGAGGATTGTTCTTCATTCACATTAGTGTTTGTTTGGTCTTAAAGGTGTTAAGAACCTTTGATCACCCTATAGGTTAGATAGTAAGCATAGGCTGTACAATCATTCTAACTATAGTGAAATCTCTTTCGTGTTGGAAAGGGGACTGGAGTACTCTCGGATTGTGAGGGGAACCAGGATATATCACCGTGTTCTTTACTTTTCCGCATTTATCGCTTTCATCACCATAATCAGGAAAAGATAAAGATACAATCAAAACCTTCAAACACTTAACCAAAAAGTTCTACAAATATTCTCATAAAACCGAATAAATTTTATAAGACCTAATTCACCCCCCTCTTAGGCACTCTGAGACTTACAATTGGCATCAGAGCAAGTTATAGGTAACTTGTTCCTAAAGATCCAGAATGGCTTCCGCAAATCCAAATCAAAATTCGGTTTTCAAAGATGGTGGTAGTAACAACAAGCCTCCACTGTTTTGTGGTGAATACTTCAACTTTTGGAAAATTCGCATGAAGGCTCATCTTGAAGCGCAAGGAGAAGAAATATGGAATGCTGTTGAGAATGGTCCATTTACTCCGGTATGTGTTGTCAATGGTGTTGGGTCATCAAAGCCTAAAGCATCATGGGATGACGATGACAAGAAAAAAGTTCTCTTTGACAAAAAGGCAATCAATATTCTCCAAAGTGCTCTTAGTATGGATGAATTTTTCCGAGTATCGGCATGTACAACGACAAAGGAAATTTGGGACACTCTTGTAGAAACTCATGAAGGAACCGCCGAAGTAAAAAGGTCTAGATTGAACACTTTGAGTCAAGAATATGAATTATTCAGAATGTTGCCTGGAGAATCCATCCTTGACTTGCAAAAGAGATTCGTTCACTTGACAAACCATTTGAAGGAACTTGGTAAAACTTTAACAAACGATGAATTAAATCTTAAAGTGCTTAGATCTTTAACAAGGGAATAGAAACCAAAAGTGACGGCAATATCCGAAAAGAAAAGCCTAGCAACTATGACTTCTGCAACACTTTTAGGAAAGCTTCAAGAATATGAGACGGAACTTGGAAGACTTGTAAAACATGAGAATAATGAGAAGAAATCCAAAGGCATTGCTTTGAAAGTTGATTCAAAAGAAAGTCAAGATAAAGATGCATCGGAGGAAGATGAAAATCTCTTACTTCTGGTAAAAAGGTTAGGAAAATATTTTGGTCATAAAAATAATCTTCATAATGCTAACTTTGTCAAAAGAAAGAAATTCTATAAGCATAAAGACAAAGAAGCCTCCACATCAACACAAGATGTCACATGCTATGAATGTGGAAAGCAAGGTCACATAAAGCCGGATTGTCCAAAACTCTCCAAGAAAAATGGATTCAAAGGCAAAAAGGAGTTCAAGAACAAAAATGCTTATGTTGCATGGGAAGATAATGAGATAAGTTCTTCATCCGATTCGGAAAGCGACGAATGTGCAAATCTAGCATTGACGGCTTCACATCACTCCTACGATGAAGAAGAGGTTAGTAATGAATTTAATCTTTTTGATGATGATGTTCAAGGTGCTATTGATGAACTCTTGGGAGAATGCAAAAGTTTATACAAAAAGGTGTCAAATCAAGAAAAAGAACTATTAATTTGTCTAGAAAAAATTGACACCATGACTAAAGATTTTGATCTTCAAAAACAAAATTTTATTAAAGAAAAGGAAAACTTTGCATGCTCCAAGTGTGAATCAAATGTCTTTCAAATTGTTCAATTGAAAAGAGTCATTGAACGATATGAAAAAGGACAAATAGGATTGGAAGGATTACTAAGCCAACAACGTTATCCAAATGATAAAAGAGGTCTTGGTTATGTGAATATTAAGAAACCAAGTAACAATCCCACTGTTTTTGTAAAGGCTAGTAATAGTTCCAATCCCAAGAAAGTAGAAAAGAAGAAAGTTGTTCATAATCATCAAAAGAAAAAGGCTAATGTATCGAAAAAGAAAACATTTCCTAAAAAGAAATCTTATCCTTCTAGATATAGAAGTAACTTTGGACCTACTTGTTTTTATTGTGGTATTAAAGGCCATACACCTAATGCTTGCTATGTTAGAAACTTTAGTATAGCAAGTGGGCATTATGTGTGGGTGAAAAATGGAACTAACTATGAAGGACCCAAGGCAACTTGGGTACCTAACAAAGAATAATTTGTTTTTGTAGGTATGCTTGAAATCCACATCAAATGTTTGGTATCTTGATAGTGGATGTTCAAAGCATATGACAGGAGATGTACACCAATTTTCATATCTAGTACATAAAGCCAAAGGGTATGTCACCTATGGAGACAACACCAAAGGAAAGATTCTTGGCGTTGGAATAGTTGGCACACCTCCATCCATTAAAATTGAGGATGTTCTCTATGTTGAAGGATTAAAGCACAATCTTCTTAGCATAAGTCAACTTTGCGATAGAGGGTTCAAGATCAAATTCAACAAAGATGAATGCCTTATTATGGATGAGGCAACCAATGAGGTAAAACTCAAAGGTATAAGATCTAACAATATTTTTATGATTACTCTAGATGATTTGTCTATGAAGGTACAATGTCTTATGGTAAACAACAATGACACTTGGTTATGGCACAAGAGGATTGCTCACATTCACATGGAACACTTGAACAAATTGATTAAGCATGACTTAGTTATTGGTCTACCAAAGATGAAGTTCATCAAAGACAAATTATGTAGCGCTTGCCAAAAGGGAAAACAGACCAAAACAACTTTCAAATCGAAGAATGTGGTGTCTACTACAAGGCCACTACAATTGTTACACATGGATCTCTTTGGTCCATCAAGAAT
The DNA here is from genome assembly GCA_948472305.1 of Vicia faba. Classification (NCBI taxonomy): domain Eukaryota; kingdom Viridiplantae; phylum Streptophyta; class Magnoliopsida; order Fabales; family Fabaceae; genus Vicia; species Vicia faba. The sequence goes on along the minus strand of OX451737.1, from coordinate 1,511,355,824 downwards.
AAAAAGCTTCGGAGGTAATGTATACGCATTGGTTATTATTGATGATTTTTCTAGATATTCTTGGACTTTGTTTCTTGTGCAGAAAAGTGATGCTTTTAAAGCTTTTAAGAAGTGTGCTAAGCAAATCCAAAATGAAAAATCACTAAAGATTGTATCCATAAGAAGTGATCATGGTGGAGAATTCCAAAATGCACAATTTGAAGAATTTTGTGAAGAACATGGTATCTCTCATAATTTTTCAGCACCAAGAACTCCACAACAAAATGGAGTAGTTGAAAGAAAGAATAGGTTTCTAGTGGAACTTGCAAGAACAATGCTTAGTGATGCAAATCTTCCTAAATATTTTTGGGCGGATGCAGTTAGTACGGCTTGTTATGTTGGAAATCGAGTTATCATTAGACCTATAATAAAGAAGACTCCATATGAACTCTTCAAAGGAAGAAAGCCAAACATTGCTCACTTTCACATTTTTGGATGCAAGTGCTTTGTTCTTAACAATGACAAAGACAATCTCGAGGAAGTAGTTGTTTGTGATGATGATGATCCTATAGATTTACCCCCGGAAGATCTTTCAAATGATCAAGTTGTAAAATCACCGGAAAATCAAGAAAACATTGTACAACAAGATTCAAACATCAATGATCTACCAAAAGAATGGAGAACTCATAGAGACCATCCTATTGACAAAATTATTGGTGACATTAGCCAAGGAGTATCAACAAGATTGAATCTAAAAGATGCTTGCTTAAACATGGCGTTTGTTTCTCAAATTGAACCTACCAAAGTTGATGAAGCCTTAGGAGATGATCAATGGATTATTGCTATGCAAGAAGAATTGAATCAATTCGAGAGAAATCAAGTTTGGGAGCTTGTTCCTAGACCAAGTGGCAAACACATCATAGGTACCCGATGGGTGTTTAAGAACATACTTGATGAGAATGGTCTAATTGTTCGAAACAAAGCAAGGTTGGTTGCCCAAGGTTACAATCAAGAGGAAGGAATCGACTTTGAAGAAACATTTGCTCCGGTTGCAAGGTTAGAAGCTATACGTCTTTTACTTGCTTATGCTTGTTCATTAAATTTTCAGCCTTTTCAAATGGACGTCAAAAGCGCATTCTTGAATGGATACATCAATGAAGAAGTCTATGTCAAACAACCTCCGGGATTTGAAGACTTCAAACATCCTACACATGTCTTTAAGTTGAGAAAGGCTCTTTATGGCTTAAAGCAAGCACCAAGAGCATGGTATGATAGACTTAGAAATTTTTTGTGTGAAAAAGGTTTCGAAAAGGGTAAGGTTGATAAAACTTTGTTCATTAAGAAAATCCAAAGTAACACTTTATTGGTTCAAGTCTATGTTGATGATATCATTTTTGGATCAACTAACAAAGAAATGTGTGAGGAATTCTCATTGATGATGCAAGGAGAATTCGAGATGTCTATGATGGGAATGATGAACTACTTTCTTGGACTATAAATTAAGCAACTAGAAGATGGAATCTTCATCAATCAATCTAAGTATTGCAAAGAACTATTGAAAAAGTTTGATATGGAACATTGTAAAGCAATGAATACTCCAATGGGCTCCGGTACATATGTTGATCAAGATGAATCCGGTACTCCAATTGATATTACAAAATACAGAGGTATGATTGGCTCTTTATTGTATTTGACGGCAAGCCGTCCTGACATCATGTTTAGTGTTTGTCTTTGCGCTCGCTTTCAAGCAAATCCAAAGGAATCACACCTCATGGCAGTTAAAAGGATCATGAAGTATCTAAGAGGAACAACCAATGTCGGCTTATGGTATCCGAAAGGTAGTATTTGCACTTTAATTGGTTATTCTGACGCGGATTATGCAGGTTGTAAAACTGATCGTAAAAGCACAAGTGGAACTTGTCACATTATTGGAAATGCATTAGTATTATGGGCTTGTAAAAAGCAAGCATGTGTTTCTCTTAGCACGGCCGAAGCAGAATACATAGCAGCAGGTAGTTGTTGTGCACAAGATCTTTGGCTCAAGCAACAACTCCGTGATTACGGACTTGATCTCGGATGCATTCCTCTTCGATGCGACAATACAAGTGCTATCAATATTACAAAGAATCCGGTCATGCATTCAAGAACCAAACATATAGATATTCGACATCATTTTCTCCGTGATCATGTTCTTAAAGGAGATGTCGAAGTCACTTTTGTGGATACTCATAACCAACTCGCAGATATCTTCACAAAACCGCTTGCTCGAGAACCCTTCTTCAAAATCCGAAGAGAACTTGGTATTTTGGATTAAGGTGATATCTAAAGGTTTCTCATAAGATGCACGTCTTAATTCTTCAACAATAATTTTTATGTTTCAGTATACTCTGCTTCTACTCCTTCTTTTATATGTTTTTATTGTCTTATTTTTAAATATATTTGTTTCACTCTTTTTCCCCATCCTTTTTGATGTTAACAAAGGGGGAGAAGAATATGCATATGTGTTGTTTTGTTTTCAAAGAAATTGCAGGCCCAAATAAATATCTATTATACTCACTCCAAAATTCAAGGAATCATGGACTTAGGGGGAGCATACAATTTAGGGGGAGCCTTGCATTTGCTCAACATATTTGCTACTCAAAATAACATAAACAATTCAAGAATCATTTTCAAGACTTGGTTGTCATCATCAAAAAGGGGGAGAATGTAATTGCAAGCTTCTCAAGTCATATTTAAAGCATTTGTTTTGATGAAGACAACATGGATATCAACATTCAAAGGATGTGCAAAAATCTTGTCAACATCATATAAAAGTCTTGAAGATTATAGAAGAATTATTGAAGAATCATCAAATGTCAATATGGTATAAATAATTCTTAATCTTGAATATACATGTTCACAAAAATATGCATTCATCAACATATACATATCCCATAATTTTAACATCAAGAAAAACTTTGTTTGAAATATTTTTCAAAAAGTATTTTTGAAAATAACCCTTTAGGAACCGGTTCCTCCCTAACAGGGAACCGGGTTCCAGACTTTCTCAAAAAAACATGTCCCTGGTTTTTGTACCAGGAACCGGGTTGTACCAATAGGGGAACCGGTTCCTGCGTAATTTTTTTAAATCTGACTTATAACGTTCACTAAGAACCGTGTTATGTCAGTGTCGGAACCGGTTCCTAGCGAACCAGTGCAACTTTTCTTTTGGTTTTTGAACATTTTTCAAGTGGTATCTTTTCATGAATGCATTGCAACTTTTCATATGAATTGGCATGAATGAAGAGGTTCTTGTGACTTTTTAAAATGCTGCAGATTTTCTTATTTCAAAAAGAATGCTTCAATTTTCAAATTAACAAATATACTTCTTCAATAAACAATTTTTCATCATTCACATTTGAGTTCATACTTTCATGTGTTCATAAAATTTTGTGAAACTTGCCATATACACTTTCATTAAATCATTACAAGTTTCATACATTGGGAACATTTATATACATTGCTTGAGAATTGTTTTTATCTTAAAGAAGAAGATCAATTGAAGATTGATAAAGATATCCACATATTTCAAATCAATCATTGTATTACTTAAAGAATTTATTCCCTTACTATCCAGGATTGTTGGAAGTAAGTGTTGTGATTTGAAGAGGATTGTTCTTCATTCACATTAGTGTTTGTTTGGTCTTAAAGGTGTTAAGAACCTTTGATCACTCTATAGGTTAGATAGTAAGTGTGATACGGTGGGAGAACTGACTATGGTTTTGCGTTTGTTTTCGCAAATGTTTCGGTTGAGCAAGAGTCGCCACCGACTTTTTATTTTATCCTAAGGAAAGGTTTAAGAAGCACAACAAAAACCTTTGAGATATTTTCTTGGGTTCGGGGAGTAGATTATAGAAAGGGAAGGTATTAGCACCCTTTCTATCCATGGTTATCCATGGGCTCTTAAGTACTTGCTTAAATCAACTTGCCTTGGTTTTCAATTGTTTGAAATGGTGCTTTGTGTGTGGTTTTGAAAATGTTTTGAAAAAGATTCCTTGTCTAGGCTACCCTTGTAACAATTCTTTACTCGAATGTTTTACAAAAGGTGTTTGTCTTTTTGAAAATATGTTTCAAGGTTTTTTTTTGAAAGTTTGTTTTGAAAGTGTTTGTGAAGTGTAGTTTGAAAAATAGGCAAGTGTTTTTGTTTTGCAAGTTGACAAGTACTTAAGAGCTATCTACTCTAAAGTTCTCAAAGATTTTTTTTTGCTATGTTTTAACCCTTTTAACAATTTTGTTCCACCATTGCATTTGGTGGACAATCTTGTGTTAGGATGTGAAAGGGACGGGCGCGGGTCATCGTTTAGACCATGATTGCAATGGTGCTAAGTATCTTTGGGCAATTTTCCTTTAAGGGACTTGATCATTTTTAGGCAACTTTTCGAAAGCGTCATCGAGGGACTATGATCATTTGATTGTTTGTTTTGTTTTTTGCCCAAAGAGACCTAACATGCAATATGGCCCATTATTGAAGGCAACAAGTGGAATACCCTAGGGGTGCAAATGTGATATGTGTTGTCCATTTTCATGCTTTGATTATCTTGAAATTAGGTCAAACTATTTTGTTGTTTTTATTTGCATACAAACCCTAATTCTAACATGGTATAATTAGAAAGCAATAAAGTGCGAAATTTAAATTTCCTAAGCTATTACAACACAATATGGGAAGGGGGGTACAAATGTTCAAATGGGGGGATTTGACAAGGAATTTAAACCTAGCTATTACATCAATTTGGAATTATTTACAAGATAATTAGTTGCACAAATTAAATAGAAATAAAATAAATATGCAAGATGCAAAAAATGTTTTTATGTATATGACAAAAAGAGTATTTTTATGTCAAATAAACAAAATAAAAAAAAAGTATTATTTTTGGGTTTTTTATGTTTAGGGTAAAACCCTAATTTTATTAAATAAAAGGTAATATTTATTTAATGTGTACAATATTTAATAATTATGTATAAAATAAAAATGAAGTATATCCATAAAAAAGTATTTTTTATGTCAAATATTAATAAAATAAAAAATGCATATATTTTTTGTATTATTTGCCTAAATATACTAATATATATATATATATATATATATATATATATATATATATATATATATATATATATATATATATATATATATATATATATATATATATATATATATATATATATATATATATATATATATATATATATATATATATATATATATATATATATATATATATATATATATATATATATATATATATATATATATATATATATATATATATATATATATATATATATATATATATATATATACTAAATATGTATTATATATACAAAATAATAATATTTAATATTCATAAAAAAAGTATTTTTGATATAAAAATGTTTTCAAAAGAGAAGATGAAATAAAAATCAGAAATAAAATATATTTGTATTATTTTTCTAGTTTTTCTAAATAATAGTATTTATATACTATTTATGTACAAATGTCCATATAAACAAATAAATACCTAAAAAATATAAAAATGGTGTAAATAATATTTTTTATGTTTTTAATATTACTAGGAAAAATAAATAAGTCAAACATAACAAGAAAAAGTCAAAAAATCCTTCAAATAAACACAATGGGCCAAGGGGGTTCCAAAGCAGAAATAGGGTGCAAATAAGAAATCAACTCAGGCCCAGCCCAAGAAGACTTTGTCTTCAACCTTTGGCCAGAACTGTGACAAAAACGCGCGCCTTGTTCATGAATTCAAACATCCTGATTCCTTGAGTTTTAGCACAAACTTACAACATAAGAAATGTTAATCATCAAGCCACGATTCTAAATATGTAAAGAACTCATCCTAACTCTCAGAAATGAGAGAGAATTTTATCATTCCCAAATCCTAACCTAACTTTTTATCAACATTCAGACCTTAAATTCTCATAGCTCAGGCAAAATAAATGGAAAGTAAAAGTATGTACAGATTCAGGGGCATGAGTAGGACACTTTTTATTCACAAACCTAGAACTAACAATGCCTACATTAAGAGTTAGAAGTTCAAGAAGATACCTGTTCAGTTGAAGTTGTATCTGATGATGGAGGTACTTTCAGAGCAAGATGATGATTGGTACAACTTCCTTGATGTCCAGGGATGCTATTCCAAGCTTTACTTTGTCTTGAAACCTTTTGAACCGTGCTATGGAACCTCAGCTGCAAAACAAGAAAATGAAAATGGTGATCCTGCCTGGGAGTGTTACAGGTCGTGTTTGAGGTTTTGATTAGCTTCAAGGGATGTTATGGGATGTATTTGAGGTGGTTTTAGCAAGAGTGCATGGAAGGGATGAGAGTTGACACTAAAACTGCAGCAGGTGCTCTGTTTGGGCAGTTTGAGGGTGGTTCTGTGTTCTAGAGGGCAATGGAGGTGTTGGAGTCGTGTTCTAGCTCAGTTAGGATGTCTTGAATGTGTACAAAGTATTTGCTTAAGGGTCCTTTTGCTGAGATGAAAGTTGTTTAAAATGCCACATTTCTTCACACTTAAGCAAGAGATGGCCACTTGAGTTTCTAGGCTGATAGAGGCCCCCCTAATGTGCTGCAAAACTTGGCATTGATCAGTGTAATTAGTCTAATAACTTGTGCCAAAGAGATTTGCACTGTCCTTGCTTGGATTGTATTTTGACATAAAGTGAAACTTTTCCAAAATGGATAAAATGCTTTATCTAAAAATGGATTAAACCACTATGCAATGCTTGAACACATAGAACATGGTCTTGGCACAATGAGTTTGCATTAAATTTATGAGTGTTGGATGGTTTAGAGACCTGTAATCAAGTTGCATGCTGATTTGAAAAATTGCACAAGTTATGAACATGTACATGGCCATGAATCAAAGTGACTTTTTCCCAACTTGCCAAATTCGATTCTCCCTAACCATGAGGTTGTTTGATGAGTTCTTGGACATTTTGGAAAGCTTGGAATGTGTAATACAATCCATATTTGAAATTCAAATTGAAATGCCAAGTGGAAGTATGTGAAAAATGGTCTTGAAGTTAGGTAAAAACCTTGCCTAAAATAGGTCAAATTTTCACTAAGTTAAGAATGGTTTGGTACCCTTGTTCCAAAAATTGTAACTTGAGATACAAGCCTCTTTTGGGAAAACTTTGTGAATCAAAGTTGTAAATTATGCAATAGGCTATAACTTTCATGTTTTGACTTTTGCTTGAATCCAAATGAATCTTTGTGGGAAAGTGGGGGAAAGTTAGAAAAAATTAGGGTTTTTCATAACTTAGAAAAATTCTAAGTTATGAAAAATCTTCATTTCAAACCCTAATTTGCAATTCTTGATTTCTTGATGAACAAGTTTCATGATTTGGCATGTTTTGATGAAAAATGAATCTTGACTCTTGATTTTGACCAAAAAGTCAAAGTTTGACTTTTCAGTATACAGTCAAAATTGATCAATTGACTGGGAAATTCAACTGTCAATCTTGTGCATTTGGGATCTTTTGAACTTGTTGAGCATGTCAAGACAATTCCATGGGGTCCTTGAGTCCATATCTGAGCTTGGTTTGCCATTGGCTAGGTCAAACAGTCAAAAATTGCCTTTGTGCAGTCAAAACCCTAAAAATGACCATTTTGCCCTTTTGGTGATCTGATCAAATTTCTTGTGGAATTGTGATCCAAACTTGATCAAATGGTCCATGTGAGTTCATAATGTTGATGTGGGTCAATTTTCATGAGATTTGACTGTCACTTGGCCACAGTTGACTTTTTCTCCAATACAGCTGATTTTTAAGTCAACTGTCCAATTGACTGGGCAAAACTTGGAATCAAGGCTTGAAACTTGATGTGGATAAACTTTGGAGTCCAATATGAAGCATGAAAGTCATCTTAGGCAATTTAGGTCAAAACATCTTTGTGCAAACACAAACCCTAATTTGGGTCAACAGTGCAAGGAGAAGTCTTGAGCAGATGAAACCCTAACTGAATCTTGATCTCCAAGGGCTTTGTGATGAGAAATCATTTAGAAATGAGAGGGCAAATTTTGGGGTAAAACAGTAAGCATAGGCTGTACAATCATTCTAACTATAGTGAAATCTCTTTCGTGTTGGAAAGGGGACTGAAGTACTCTCGGATTATGAGGGGAACCAGGATATATCATCGTGTTCTTTACTTTTCCGCATTTATCGCTTTCATCACCATAATCAGTGTGATCGGTGGATTTAGAACTGACTGTTTAACGCTGGTTCGTGAAATGTCGCGGAAGCAAGAGTCGCCACCGTCTTTTATTTTCTCCAACATGGAAAGGACAAAAGCACAACAAAATTCCTTATGAGATTGTCTCTCGGTTCGGGAGGTAGATTTATAGAAAGGGAAGGTGTTAGCACCATTTCTATCCATGGTTATCCATGGGCTCTTAGATACTTGCTCTTATGTTTTCAAAATGTTTGCTTTTCAAAATGTGAGTGGGTTTGAAAAAGTTTCGTTTAAAGATTTCTGAATAACTCTTGTATCTGTCCTCAAGAGTGTTTGAAAAATTGTTTTGAAAGCTTTTTGAAAGTGTCGGTGTGAAAAGTTTTTGTTTGTTTTTGAAAAGAGCAAGTATCCATGAGTCATCTGCCTACCCTAAGGAATTAAGCTGTGTAAATGCCCTTAAGGTAGTGCCATTCCACCATTGAGAGGTAAGTAGCACCACCGTTGGAGGTGTTCGGGTCAATTCGAGTTTAGGGACAGTGTGGTCACCGAAGCAACGGCAGGACACCTTAGAAGCTACCCTTATGTCCTTGATCCTTTTTTAATCCGAGACAACCGTTTCGAGGCAACTATTTCGAGGCAACTGATTCGAGGCAACCGTTTCGAGGCAACTTGTTTCGAGGCAACTGGATCATGGACATAAGGACTTACTAAAACGTCCAATACTTGACGACCACGTTTCGAAGGCAACGAGTGAGGCGTACCCTAGAAGTGGTGTGTGTATTTGTGTGTTGTTTTCAGTTTAACAGTCATCTTTGATCATGGCATTGTGAGCTACGCTTGTTTTTAATTACCATACATTCTTTCATGCAATTAGAATTTAAAAGTGCAGAAAGTAAAAGATGGAAATATAAAGCTACGCTATTACAAGGCGCAGGTCTATACATTGCCAAAGTACAAAGACCCGTTTTTGATAAAGAATGCGGAAAGTAAAAAGACCTAATTACTATTACAATCCTTGGGCAGTTACATAATATTCAAAAGAAAAAAGAATAACGTGCGAAAGAATAAAAGTTAGGACGTCCGAGGGTTTTGACCCTTTTGAAATTAAATTGAAATTAAAGTCTAATTATTATTTAATTAAAAAAATAAATTGTTTTTTTTTTATTTTTATGTTTTTGGTATTTATGAAAATAAGGAAAATTAAAATTAGAAGGAAACCCTAGTTCTAAATTTATTTTAATTATTTAAGAAAATATTAAAGTTAACCTAACTTAAGCTAATTAGTTATTTACATATTTATTTACAAAAATATTTAGTAATTAATAATAATAATAATGAGAGAAAATTATTTATTTAAGAAAAAAGATGAGAATGTTAAAAAACCCTAATTTCTACATATTTTAATTTATTAAGAAAAAGATTAAAGTTTTAAAACCTAATTTACTAAATTAATTGTTTAACATTTATTTACAAAAATATTTAATAAGTAAATTAATTAACATATTTTAGTTTCTGATTTTTTTATTATGAAAATTAGTTATTGGTGAATTAAATAAAACAATTAAAACAAATTAAAACAAAAAAGAAAAGAAAAGGAAGTTAAAAAATATAATACAAACATTGGGGGTGTCTGGCCTATTTGGGAGGGTTTTTAGAAGCAATTTTGGCCCATCAGAACAAAGCCTCGCTTGACTTTTTGGGATCACGTGTGGGATGGTTGACTGAGTGCACCATGGACTGCACGTTTTGGCCTTCAGATTAGTCCTTGAAGCCACTTGTCAGGCCTTAGCATATGCGTGTATGGTGAACCTTTGGTTGAATGCTGCATAGGAATATATTGAGACAAAAATTATTGAACATATGGGGGGACCTGGGAATCGAACCCAGGTCCCAACGCTGGAGGGACACGTTGCCAGCCAATTGCGCTATTGAGTTTCTTTGTTAATATAATGGAGCGTGATTATTATATGTGAAAAAAGCAATTATTCTGAAACAAAAGAAAAACGCGCCAATTATTTGAACCTCCCTATCACATGAAGACACGTCCATCTTCTTCCTCATCTTTCCTGTAAATAGAAAACAAATAGCGGGGGTTTTAAACCCCCACTAAATGAAGCCTGAAAAAATAGCGATTAGAACATGCTGTAATATAAAAAAGGCGCGAGGTCATCAATGGATTCGTCCTGTTGCCACGAATTCAACTGTATAAGTCTGAAGGTCCAATTTTACCATGTGAGGAAAGCCCCAATTTAGAGTTTCTGAAACCCTAAGTTTCAACCATGGAGGATTTCGTTTTAGGCAATATTAGGACAATTAAACTATGCCAAAAGTTTCAGAAGATCATTAGTAGCAAGAATCAACAGTTAAAACATATGAATAATGCATGGAAATCAAAAATCGATTATGGACATATTCATGAAAAGGGCGATTCTGTTCTACCAATTCTTGGAGTATGGAGACTGGAAAGTGATTGAAACACGTTCAAGGAAGTCTCAGCAAGAGTTTGGAATAGGTTTTAGGCTTTGAATTGCGCTGTAGCTATGATTTCAGATTCCAAAATTTTGATGAAAAGTTGCAACTTTGTTCTTAGCTTTTGAGCAGTCTTTCGTGTCCCTTTGCATTAGGTTATGTTGTGCATATATATCTGAATGGAATTAGGTCAAAAAGCCAAGCCCATAGTCCATGAATTAATGATTTTGATATTTGATTTCCAATCATGTAAATCCAATCTTTTTTCAATCTTTTTGCCATGAAACTCTTGCCAATTGTGAAAGATATTGCCTTTTTGAATGTGAAACGAAATCTTTAGCACATAATGAGTGAATTTTCTGCACAAAAAGATTTGAAAAGTATTATTTGATATTTTTTCATATTTAAATCTAATTAAATGAATTAATAATAATAAAAAATTCAATTAATTAGTCAAAAAATAAGAAAATAAATCCCTTTGAGGTCAATGGGTCGTGCATAGCCTTTGGGTAATGATTCATGAAAGAAATTGAGGCCCATTAGCATTTTTGAAGCCTTTTGTGCAAAGTTGACTTTTCAAAATTCCCAAACATTTCCCAACTTCTCCAAGGCATATCTTGCTCAATGTTGAAGCTATGATCATGTTCTTGGACATTTTGGAAAGGTCTTGAAGTCCTCTAACCAATGTCTTTGGTCTCATGTCATTTTGATTTACCAATCTCAAGTGATGGTCTTTGACTTAAAGTGCCTTTTTGTTGACTTTTGAAAATGACCTATAATGTTGAAATTGATAACTTTTTGTGAGAGCATTTCTTGGACTTGAAGTGTGAATATGAGTTGTAGGAAATGTCATTATCTTCAAAATGAGCTTTGGATGGGATTTTTCTGATAAACCATGAAGAAGTTATGCCCTGGTCAATTTGCAGTTGACTTTTTAGCTATCCAAAAATAGAAACTTTTGCATCTTGAGATTTTTGGAGCCATGCTTTGAGAATCATGATCAAGAATTGATCAAATGATGTTTGTGGCTTCAAAATGAGATGTTGACAATTTTTTTTGACTTTTGACTGTCAAATGACCATTTTACCCCTGCAGTTGACTGTGGAGCAATTAGGGTTTTTGACTGTGCAACTTGATGCTGTGAGTCTTGAAACTTGACATATGGATGCTTGACAATGCATATGGGCATGTGGGACTTGATTGGTCCCTTGGAAACCTCATTTTCTTTGCAAGAACCAAAAACCCTTATTTTGATTGTGTTAGGGGCTATTGGACTGTATAACCCTGGATGGATTTTGAATCATCTGGAGATTGATCTTGGCAGATCTTGAAGAATATGGGAGGGCAAATTTTGGGGTACAACAGTTGCCCCTGTTCAATCTTCTTAGACCTGAGGATGTAGATTGGCTGGCGTGCCTTTCGTAATCCAAAGGTGGAAGATGATTGAACACTAAAGTACCCAGAAATTTGCACTCACATAGTATAGTGTCAGCAGTGTGATGACGGGAATGGGCTTATAGATGCCATTTGGAGACTGATGGATAGGAGGACGGGCTTATAGATGCCATCTGGAAAATGTGACAGAACCTTGTCGGGAATGGGCTTATAGATTCCATTTGGAGACTGTTGGTATGTTGAACTGTAATTTTTGTAAGTTGGAAGAGGGAACCTGTGTAGGGTTGCCTGATGATGAGCTCGTGTAAAGTTGCATCTTGGAAGGAAGGACACCTGTGTAGGGTTTACTGGTAATGAGTCCGTATAAGACTGCATCTGAAATGGAGAAGGAACCTGTGTAGGGTTACTTTGATGACGAGTCCGTGTAAAACCGCATCTAGAGCTGAGAAGGAAACCTGTGTAGGGTTTACTGATGACAAGTTCGTGTAAAACTGCATCTGGAGTTTGAGAAGGGAACCTGTGTGGGGTTACTTTAATGATGAGCCCGTGTAAAGCTGCATCCTGGAAGAAGTAAAACCTGGGTAGGGTTTCTGATGACGAGTCCGTGTAAAACCGCCTCTTTGGAAAGAGAGCACCTGTGTAGGGTTTCTTCGGAATAAGTTCGTGTAAAACTCCTGGAGGAACCGGGGTAAGGTTACTTCGGGATAAGTCCGTGTAAGACTTCTGGAGGAACCGGGGTAAGGTTACTTCGGGATAAGTCCATGTAAGACTTCTGGAGGAACCAGGGTAAGGTTACTGCAGGGTAAGCTCATGTAGAACTTCTGGATGAACCGGGGTAAGGTCATCTTGAGATAAGTCCGTGTAAGACTTCTGGAGGAACCAGGGTAAGGTTACTGCAGGATAAGTTCGTGTAAAACTTCTGGATGAACCGGGGTAAGGTCATCTTGAGATAAGTCCGTGTAAGACTTCTGGAGGAACCGGGGTAAGGTCATCTTGAGATAAGTCCGTGTAAGACTTCTGGAGGAACCGGGGTAAGGTTACTGCAGGATAAGTTCGTGTAAAACTTCTGGATGAACCGGGGTAAGGTCATCTTGAGATAAGTCCGTGTAAGACTTCTTCTGAAAGAAAAGGAACCGGTGTAGGGTCACTTTGATGATAAGTCCGTGTAAGACTTCGTCTGAAAATTGAGAAGGAACCGGTGTAGGGTTTCCTGATGATGAGTTCGTGTAAAACTGCATCTGAGGTTGAGAAGGAACCGGCGTAGGGTTGCCTGAGGATGAGCCCGTGTAAGACTTCTTCTGAAAGAAAAGGAACCGGTGTAGGGTTGCCTGAGGATGATCAAGTAGATAATTGTCCTGTTTGGTTTCAGATATTAACCCACGATCAGTCGTCTACATAATTTTCCTGGCTTATTACCGGTGTTGATCTGGAACTGTAAAGGTAGATGGTAATCATCTTTTTATTGACTTTTTCTCTGAAAAGGCAAAGTATTAGTCATATGCAATGTCATGATGCATGAACTGCATGATTTTAAGATGTTCTCAAAAGTAAATGAGATTTGTGTTGTATGATGCGTGTGCATGCTATAATGTATGAAGATGTGATGTTTATGAATGTATTCTTGTCTGGGAAAATAAATCCTTGACGAATGCCGGGAGTTTGTTGAATCCTGGGCTGATGTTGAAGAGTAGCGTTCTTTGTTTCCGCTGGGGATGATGGTTGCAAGAATACCGGTAGGAGAAGATGACTCTGTTGGGGAATAAACTTGGTGAAGATATTACTCTGCGGGGAGTGAACTCTGTGGGGAAAGAGAGGTATTTTGCTGAGATGTTGATGATAGCTCCGCTGGGGGTAGGAAGGCTTCGTCGGAGACGATCTTTCCGTGGCACTTGGCTGAGGATAACTCAGTTATATCCTGGTGGGGAAATAACCTTCGAATAAAGCCGGGGGAGGCGTTCGTGCTCTGCAGGTGTAAGCTTCCAGAATCTACTGGGGATAAGCTTCCTACTGGGGAGATTGATTTAACTTTCCTGGGGAGACTTTTTGAATTGTATTGGGGAATGGCTCCACTGGATGTTTGGTATACCGCCGGGGAACAATCTTAGATCAAGACTGCCGGGGTGGTGCTTGTTAGGAATGTTTGTAGACTCCGTTGGGGAATGTTGAGATCTTCTAGGGGATAATCCAACTTCCTTAAGGCTGACTGTAGACTAACTCTGCTCGGGGAGAGTGTTGCGGACTTGCTGGAGGTGTTGTACCTTCTCTGCTCGGGGGGAGTATGGCTGAACCTTGGCTCACTCTCTGGGGAATTTAAATCATCTTGGTTACATTCTTCAGCCGAATTTTCCTTAGTACCTTGGTGGACAGAGCGACCAGATCGCTTAGACAATTCTTTATTGCCCCAGTTTCTGCAGGAGAAGATACCTGTGGAGGTGCTTGACGATTGCCGATTGACAAATCCTCTTCTGGTAGGCAAGTGACGAGATAACGGGACATAGTCGTACGCTGTGATCCCTAATTTTTGCCTGGACCGCCCTTTCGGGTTTTCAGTCCACCGGGATACCCTTTTTTGCCCAAGCCGCCTTTTCAGGTTTTCGACTTGCCGGGTGTACAAATTTTTTCATTTTCATCCCTTATTTTTGCCCGAACCCTTTTGGTTCGCCGGGAAGCCCTTATTTTTGCCTAGGTGTGTCAACCTAGCGGGTATTTGATTTTGCGTAGTATTTTTTTCGACTATGTCCGTGCTCTCAGAATGTAGGGAGGTTGTCACTAGCAGTAGCGTTGTATTGCCATACTACCAGAAGATCTTCGTTTGATCGTCCAATGCCCCAAGTGATCCAGATGGAGATTTGCCCCCAAGCTGGTTGGCCTTTTGAGAGATTCTCCGAATCTTGACTTAACTGCCCCAGATGATGGACAATGATCATGCCTGCCCCCCTTGATTGGAAGTGCTTTTGTTCACCAGATATTCGTCGTGCAAATTTCTATGCTGTTCAAACAAATAGTCACATGAAAGCAATGTTATATTAAAAATGCAAAACTTATGTCTGTCTTGAAGTTTTTGAAAATGCAGTTTCAGTAAAACAAGCAATTTTTGTAAAATGTGATGTCAACTCAAGATTTTACAACGAGCCCTATAGGAGTCAGGATACCTTTGGTAACAGTATACTTTCGAACTAACCCATGCTTCAGCTAGGACTTTTTAAGGGTTATAAGTGGCCTGGTTCACGGTTTAAGAAACAAAGGATAAAGGCTCAAATTTTATTTGTACCCACCCGTTCTTCGTGATGTTCTTCGATCCTAAACTCAGCTAATCGTGCATTAGACCTTGTTTTAGTCTTTGCTCTGATGTTCCGGTGATGGTTCGGATACTGACAATTTATTTTGAATAGGCAGTCATTTCTTTTTTTGTTGAGAGTTTGTAGGACCTCTTTCTTTTTTATTTCATTATCCCTGTTTTTTTTGCCTGAATTGTTTCTTTTTGTATTTACAGTCAGCGGGATGCCCCAGTTTTGTAAGTCTCCTTCATAGGTTTTGACTTATTGGGCTTTTATTTTTGAGAGATAATGACTGCCTATCTTTACGATTATAGGGAACCATCACTGTCTCTTGTTTCGGAAGGACTCCTTTGATGCCATTCGTTGTGCACCTGGATCAACTGAGAAAACTACCCTGCCCCAGGTTTTGATTAAGGGTTTTAATTTTTGAAAAGAAAAACTCCAACTTCTTTGGCTCAAAGGGGTTGACGAGGGATTATCTTCCTTATAACTCCAGTGTTTAGGAATTGAAACAATGCCTGTACCTCATCAGCGGGGTCTGTTCAAAAGCATACTGTAAAGATCGTGGTATCGTTTTCGTCATCCTCCCTCAAGAGGCTTAGAGTTTTTTTTTTAATTGAGAGTTGATCATCACAGAAAAATGAAAGCGATTTTAAGCATAGTAAACATAATTACTTCAAAACAGACACGTGTAATGCATTAGTGAAATAACCAAGTTTGACATGAAATAGAATGTTTGAACAATCAAAGAAAATTACAACTTGAATATTCGAATGAACAAATTTTTTTTTCAAATCCTAGCCATGTTTTGGCAAGGGAGCAGTGATCACATTGGGAGTCTCAGCAGGCTCGAATTCGATTTCTTTAGCATCGATCATATTCTGGATCTTGTATTTTAGCGCCCAACAATCCTCAGTATCGTGCCCCGGGCTATCAGAATGATAAGCACACCTCGCTTCTGGGTTGTAGTTTGGAGAAGAGGTCTTGGGATTTGCAGGAGGGTTGATTACCGCAATCAGATTCATCTTCAACATGTGTTGCAGTGCTTGTGACAACGGCATATTGATGTCGGTGAACTGTCTTCTAGGCTCGTCCGGCCTTCGCTGATTTCCCTTTTGTGGTTGTCGGCATGGTGCAGAACCAGAGATCATGACTGCCCCTGCGTGTTGGTTATAACGACTCTTTTGACTGTATGCAGCATTAGACTCTTTCTTCCCCATGTAAGGCTTTTTCTGAGTGTCAGAAGGTGTGGCCTCTTGAATCTTCCCAGCCTTGATACCAGCTTCAATTCTTTCCCCAGTCAGAATGAGGTCTGTAAACCCTGAAGATGAATTACCAATGAGATGATAGAAGAACGGCCCGGATAGGGTCCCTAAGAACATGTCCACTAGTTCACGGTCGGTTAATGGTGGCTGCACCCTGCCAGCCAGGTCCCTCCACTTTTGAGCATATTCTTTAAAGCCTTCTCCCGATCCTAGCGACATACCCTGGAGTTGGGTACGCGTAGGAGCGAGGTCGGCATTATACTGATACTGCTTGTAAAAAGCAGTAGCCAATTCCTCCCAGTTACGAACCTTGGTTCCATCCAGCTGATAGAACCATTCGAGATGAGTCCCTGAAAGACTCTCCTGGAAGAAATGGATCCATAAGTTCTTGTCCACAGTATACGGCTGGATCTTCCGCACATAAGATCTGAGATGTAGCTTAGGGCAGGACGCCCCGTCATACTTTGCGAAAGATGGTGCTTTGAACTTGTGTGGGATGACTACCCCAGAAGACAGACCTAAATCTTCGAAGTCCAGGCCGGGCACTTTTTGTATTTCCATAGCACTTAGCCTGTCTTCTAGCTGTTTGTACCTGTCCTCAGCTGGAGGGTACTGTTCATCATTGTAATCGGTCTCGTTGTCGGAGACTACTGGACTAGGCACCTCTCTCTCATGGGGACTGTCTTTCCCAACAGATGGGGTAGTCTGCTCAACTTCATTTTGTGATCCATTCCCAGATTTGCGTCTAGGGTTGAACAGCACTGTCCTCTTCTTCTTCTTTTTCAAAAGCAGGGTCTTCAGATCTTGTTGCCCCTGGGCCAAACTCATGATCAACTCTTGGAACTGGGCGTTCTGAGCCTGGAGAGCCTTGATGGATTGCTCAGTAGATGATTCAGGATTCATGACGATCGGCTGAAATAAACAGCGAAGAAGGTAAGAAATCTGTAAAAGGGATACCTGTAATGCAATGATATATATGTATGCATGCAATGTTTTCAAGGATCTCGCGGGGTAAACAAGAAAATTGTTAGAGTTGGGATCCGATAGCTGGATTGAAGGAACTGCATGTTGTTGAGAGTCCTTCTTCAAGGGTCAAGGCTCACCATATCGAGTGGGTCATAGCCCCTAACAACCTTGGCTGGAGGAAAATAAATCCCCTTTGCCCCTTGCTGGGTAATTGGTTCAGCATGACCTGCATCACAAGCCCTTGAGATCCTTGAAATGGATTAGTCCTTATGCAGGATGTATGCAATGGTATGATGGCATGCTATGCATGGAATGATGTAAGTAGGCCCTGTAATGAGTCCAGATTAAGGACTGTAAACAAAACCTGCAAGAAACTCAAGTGTCAGATAACAAGTATGCAAGTAGTCAAGTTTGAAGGCACACAAGTCACACAAAGAGCCCTTAGAGTTTAGGCTAGCATGAAGTTTGGGATACTACCCTCTTGAAGTTGGTGGGCTCAAAACCTGTCCTATCAGAAGTAACCGGGTTCTAAGGGTCCCAATATCATTGGATTGTTTTCTGTGTTCATCGTTTCAATTTAGCCACTGAACTGGCGACCGAAATATTCCAAGAAAACAACCCTCAACTGAGTGTAGTATCGAGTATCAACCAACTTCGGACTGCACCAAAGTCAGTTATCTCACTACCCTAAAGAGGCCAAGATGGTTCAATTAAGGTTCCTAAGGTCAATTGATGCTTCACGACACCACACGGCGGCCCCGTACTCTCCTTGACTTGACTCAAGGGTTACCGGTACTCACCAAAGTGCCACATCAACGTAGCAGACTACTTCAACCGTGTCGGTATACCCCGCACAGTTCCCTCACAGTCTTGTTGCTACTTTCTAAGAAGGTATCCCCCAGATCCGGGTTAGGATCTATAGAACTCCCAAGACAATTCCCACAATAATAAAGCAAACAATTCAGACAATTGAAAACACAAGCATGAGCTATCCTAAGGTATACCTCACTTTAAGTTTTTCCCCAGCAGAGTCGCCAGTTCTGTGATCGGTGGATTTAGAACTGACTGTTTAACGCTGGTTCGCGAAATGTTACGGAAGCAAGAGTCGCCACCGTCTTTTATTTTCTCCAACATGGACAGGACAAAAGCACAGCAAAATTCCTTATGAGATTGTCTCTCGGTTCAGGAGGTAGATTTATAGAAAGGGAAGGTGTTAGCACCATTTCTATCCATGGTTATCCATGGGCTCTTAGATACTTGCTCTTATGTTTTCAAAATGTTTGCTTTTCAAAATGTGAGTGGGTTTGAAAAAGTTTCGTTTAAAGATTTCTGAATAACTCTTGTATCTGTCCTCAAGAGTGTTTGAAAAATTGTTTTGAAAGCTTTTTGAAAGTGTCGGTGTGAAAAGTTTTTGTTTGTTTTTGAAAAGAGCAAGTATCCATGAGTCATCTACCTACCCTAAGGAATTAAGCTGTGTAAATGCCCTTAAGGTAGTGCCATCCCACCATTGAGAGGTAAGTAGCACCACCTTTGGAGGTGTTCGGGTCAATTCGAGTTTAGGGACAGTGTGGTCACCGAAGCAACGGCAGGACACCTTAGAAGCTACCCTTATGTCCTTGATCCTTTTTTAATCTGAGGCAACCGTTTCGAGGCAACTATTTCGAGGCAACTGATTCGAGGCAACCGTTTCGAGGCAACTTGTTTCGAGGCAACTGGATCATGGACATAAGGACTTACTAAAACGTCCTATACTTGACGACCACGTTTCGAAGGCAACGAGTGAGGCGTACCCTAGAAGTGGTGTGTGTATTTGTGTGTTGTTTTCAGTTTAACAGTCATTTTTGATCATGGCATTGTGAGCTACGCTTGTTTTTAATTACCATACATTCTTTCATGCAATTAGAATTTAAAAGTGCGGAAAGTAAAAGACGGAAATATAAAGCTACGCTATTACAAGGCGCGGGTCTATACATCGCCAAAGTACAAAGACCCGTTTTTGATAAAGAATGCGGAAAGTAAAAAGACCTAATTACTATTACAATCCTTGGGCAGTTACATAATATTCAAAAGAAAAAAGAATAACGTGCGAAAGAATAAAAGTTAGGACGTCCGAGGGTTTTGACCCTTTTGAAATTAAATTGAAATTAAAGTCTAATTATTATTTAATTAAAAAAAGAAATTGTTTTTTTATGTTTATGGTATTTATGAAAATAAGGAAAATTAAAATTAGAAGGAAACCCTAGTTCTAAATTTATTTTAATTATTTAAGAAAATATTAAAGTTAACCTAACTTAAGCTAATTAGTTATTTACATATTTATTTACAAAAATATTTAGTAATTAATAATAATAATAATGAGAGAAAATTATTTATTTAAGAAAAAAGATGAGAATGTTAAAAAACCCTAATTTCTACATATTTTAATTTATTAAGAAAAAGATTAAAGTTTTAAAACCTAATTTACTAAATTAATTGTTTAACATTTATTTACAAAAATATTTAATAAGTAAATTAATTAACATATTTTAGTTTCTGATTTTTTTATTATGAAAATTAATTATTGGTGAATTAAATAAAACAATTAAAACAAATTAAAACAAAAAAGAAAAGAAAAGGAAGTTAAAAAATATAATACAAACATTGGGGGTGTCTGGCCCATTTGGGAGGTTTTTTGGAAGCAATTTTGGCCCATCAGAATAAAGCCTCGCTTGACTTTTTGGGATCACGTGTGGGATGGTTGACTGAGTGCACCATGGACTGCACGTTCTGGCCTTCAGATTAGTCCTTGAAGCCACTTGTCAGGCCTTAGCATATGCGTGTATGGTGAACCTTTGGTTGAATGCTGCATAGGAATATATTGAGACAAAAATTATTGAACATATGGGGGGACCTGGGAATCGAACCCAGGTCCCAGCGCTGGAGGGACACGTTGCCAGCCAACTGCGCTATTGAGTTTCTTTGTTAATATAATGGAGCGTGATTATTATATGTGTAAAAAGCAATTATTCTGAAACAAAAGAAAAACGCGCCAATTATTTGAACCTCCCTATCACATGAAGACACGTCCATCTTCTTCCTCATCTTTCCTGTAAATAGAAAACAAATAGCGGGGGTTTTAAACCCCCACTAAATGAAGCCTGAAAAAATAGCGATTAGAACATGCTGTAATATAAAAAAGGCGCGAGGTCATCAATGGATTCGTCCTGTTGCCACAAATTCAACTGTATAAGTCTGAAGGTCCAATTTTACCATGTGAGGAAAGCCCCAATTTAGAGTTTCTGAAGCCCTAAGTTTCAACCATGGCAGATTTCGTTTTAGGCAATATTAGGACAATTAAACTATGCCAAAAGTTTTAGAAGATCATTAGTAGCAAGAATCAACAGTTAAAACATATGAATAATGCATGGAAATCAAAAATCGATTATGGACATATTCATGAAAAGGGCGATTCTGTTCTACTAATTCTTGGAGTATGGAGACTGGAATGTGATTGAAACACGTTCAAGGAAGTCTCAGCAAGAGTTTGGAATAAGTTTTAGGCTTTGAATCGCGCTGTAGCTATGATTTCAGATTCCAAAATTTTAATGAAAAGTTACAACTTTGTTCTTAGCTTTTGAGCAGTCTTTCGTGTCCCTTTGCATTAGGTTATGTTATGCATATGTATCTGAATGGAATTAGGTCAAAAAGCCAAGCCCATTGTCCATGAATTAATGATTTTGATATTTGATTTCCAATCATGTAAATCCAATCTTTTTTCAATCTTTTTGCCATGAAACTCTTGCCAATTGTGAAAGATATTGCCTTTTTGAATGTGAAACGAAATCTTTAGCACATAATGAGTGAATTTTCTGCACAAAAAGATTTGAAAAGTATTATTTGATATTTTTTCATATTTAAATCTAATTAAATGAATTAATAATAATAAAAAATTCAATTAATTAGTCAAAAAATAAGAAAATAAATCCCTTTGAGGTCAATGGGTCGTGCATAGCCTTTGGGTAATGATTCATGAAAGAAATTGAGGCCCATTAGCATTTTTGAAGCCTTTTGTGCAAAGTTGACTTTTCAAAATTCCCAAACATTTCCCAACTTCTCCAAGGCATATCTTGCTCAATGTTGAAGCTATGATCATGTTCTTGGACATTTTGGAAAGGTCTTGAAGTCCTCTAACCAATGTCTTTGGTCTCATGTCATTTTGATTTACCAATCTCAAGTTATGGTCTTTGACTTAAAGTGCCTTTTTGTTGACTTTTGAAAATGACCTATAATGTTGAAATTGATAACTTTTCGTGAGAGCATTTCTTGGACTTGAAGTGTGAAGATGAGTTGTAGGAAATGTCATTATCTTCAAAATGAGCTTTGGATGGGATTTTTCTGATAAACCATGAAGAAGTTATGCCCTGGTCAATTTGCAGTTGACTTTTCAGCTGTCCAAAAATAGAAACTTTTGCATCTTGAGATTTTTGGAGCCATGCTTTGAGAATCATGATCAAGAATTGATCAAATGATGTTTGTGGCTTCAAAATGAGATGTTGACCAAAATTTTTGACTTTTGACTGTCAAATGACCATTTTACCCCTGCAGTTGACTGTGGAGCAATTAGGGTTTTTGACTGTGCAACTTGATGCTGTGAGTCTTGAAACTTGACATATGGATGCTTGACAATGCATATGGGCATGTGGGACTTGATTGGTCCCTTGGAAACCTCATTTTCTTTGCAAGAACCAAAAACCCTAATTTTGACTGTGTTATGAGGCTATTGGACTGTACAACCCTGGAGGGATTTTGAATCATCTGGAGATTGATCTTGGTAGATCTTGAAGAATATGGGAGGGCAAATTTTGGGGTACAACAATCAGGGAAAGATAAAGATACAATCAAAACCTTCAAACACTTAACCAAAAAGTTCTACATATATTCTCATAAAACTGAATAAATTTTATAAGACCTAATTCACCCCCCTCTTAGGCACTCTGAGACTTACAGCCCCATCATCATCTCTTTCCCCCTATTCATCCTCCGCCACCACTGAACACCATCCTCAATCTCGCCTCTCCATTCCAAGTTTACAGAAAATCACAAAACCAACAAGGCGAGGGAGAAGTTATAGAACTCCAACAGGTACGAATTCTTCCCCCGTTCTCATACTTCCATGGCATGATTCCTGCATCTATAAAGAACTAATGAGTAGATAAAAGAAAAACCAACAAAAATTTGTAAGCTAGAGAAAAATGACGAAAAAAAAAAGATCATACCTTTTCAAAATCACTAGGGTTAGAGAAGGATTAGAGAGATGAGAGAGGCATATTCCGGTAACAAAGAGGTTGAGGGAGGTCAAGGATGAGACGATTTTGGGTATCTCTGATCTAAATCCGAGTTCAAAAGAAGCTTCAAAAGATGTTAGCCGCTGTGAGACAAATAGGCGTAGGATGTTTCTGTAGAGCGAATGTTCGCGAGGTGAGTCAGAAATGGGATAGCGAGGTAGTTGAGAGGGACTTAGTTTGTGGAGAGGTTGAATAGAGACAAGATTAAGAGGTTAGAGCGCCGCGTGAGAGGGAAGACGAAGACTAAAACCCTAATCTCTTGTTACCTCCTTAATCTGTGAATAACACTTGGATTACGGACTTTGGGTTGTTGGATTGTGATGGGTAGACCCTTGTTTTTGCTCCATAAAGCCCAATTCCATTTACTGCATACCCCCCCTCCCCCTCATTTGTTTAATTTCTAATTCTTTTTACATTAATTATTTTGATGAATTGTTCCTGTTACTAATTTTCTTCTTGTTAAACTTTCTTGCTATTAATTTCCTTTTGATTATTTCTCATGATACAAATGTCACAAAAAAATAGAATATATTTTTATTTTTATTTTTTTCTAATTTTTTCATATTAAAAAAAAATATAAAATATAATTTTTTTTATAGGTTAATTAGTTCTTTTCATCATAAAAAATATTAAAAGATAGAAAAAAATATATACACTTTGATTTAATTTCTTTAGTTAAACATTTTTTTTAATAGAATAAAATCTTATATTTTCTTTCTTCCTTTCAAGTAAATACTTAAAATTTTATTTCCATATTCTGTTGATTAATTTTATTTCGTAGATTATTGTAGCTTTAATTAATCGCTCAAAATTCGATTTGGTTGTATTGTTTGCTATTTGGACCTTTAAATCGCATTTGACTCATCCCCATTTGTAAAAATTGTACCCCCATTCCCGAACACTTTGTAATAGCATAGAATTTCAATTCTCGCAATTTACTGTTTTCCTTATACTGTATAGTAATTAGGCGTGTATGGCAAGATTCAAAAAATCAATCGTTAGATAACCAAATCAAATAACAAAATAACTTGAAAGCAAACACACTTTTTCACACACGCACCTCTAGGGTAACCTCGCTCGTTGCCTCGGAAATACAGTCATGTCCCTCGAATATGGGACGCTTTAGCAATGACCCTTCGATGAAAAAGATCGTAGTCCCTCGATGACCCTCAACGTTGCCTTCGATAAAACGATCTCGTCCCTTACAAAAATTGCTAAAGCGTCTCATAAGTTGCCTTCGGTGACTATAAAATTGACCCACGCTTGTCCCTTCACATCCAACGATGGGCCTTTTTACCAAATTAATGGTAAGATAGCAACATTAAAAGGAGGAAGAAAAGAACAATTGAAAACCTTTCGAGTAGATAGATTCACTCCTAGTTACTCGCTTGCTCACGATAAAAACATGTTTACACCTACACTTTCATTTCAAAACATTTTCAAAAGACAAAAACATTTTGTATACGTTCTTATAGAGACAAGAACCATTGCAAAACATCTTTTCAAAAACCACTTTCCAAAACACAATTCACAAATACATCTTTGAACCACTTTTCGAAACAAAACTTTGTACGCGTTCTTATAGAAACGAGAACCATTACAAAGAGATTTTTCAAAACACTTTCAAAGCCCACACCACAAGCACATTGTCAAATAAAAGAAAGTGATCTAAACGAGTAACTAAGAGCCCATGGAAAACCATGGATGAAAAGGGTGCTAATACCTTCCCTTTTCATAATCTACCCCCTGAACCCGAGAAATAATCTCGAAAGGTCTTTCCTGTGCTTTTTTACCTTTCCTTTTGGATAAAAGAAAAGTCGGTGGTGACTCTTGCTATCCGCACAAATGCGGTTGAAACACAAAAACATCAAGTCAGTTCTCCCACCGTATCACAGAACTGGAGACTCTGCTGGGGAATTAAATAAAAAAAGCGGGGTTACCTTAGGGTTAGATCACCTTTACTCGCTTTCATTATTTGATTTGTATGCTTTATATTCAATTCTTCGTATTGGGCTTGCTTTGATCCTCCACCCGGATCTGGGGTACCTTTTTAGGTAAATAGCAATAGATTGTGGAGACTGTACGGCGTAGACCGATATGGTTGAGACAATGGCTATGTTAGTGTGACACATTTGTGTGTACCGGTATCCCTCGTGGTGAATCGAGGAGAATACGGGGCTGCTGAGTGGCGTCATGAAGCACTAATTGACCTTAGAACCCTAATTGAACAAACTTGGCCATTAAGACGTAGTGAGGTAGCCGGTTTCAGTGTAAAGCTGAAAATTGGTTGACACTCGATACTATACTCATTGGGGCTAGACTTTTGGGATATCTCGGCCACAAGAAAAGATTGTTGTGCTGAGACAATGCCTAAGAGAAAGGTTGGTGATATTGAGATCCTTTAGAACCCGATCATTATTTCTAGGACAGGTTGAGCCAACTAGACTTCAAGAGGGTACTTACCTACAAAACTCATGCAAGCCTAAAACATAGGGTTTTGTTTGTTGTGTATATATTTGCTTGAACATAAACATCATAAACATCATCAACATCATATGCATACTCACTAACCATTTCAAGGATTTAGAAATTTATCTTTGTTTTTGTTTTATAGGACATGAATTCTCTCCGAAGAAACACCATCCGAATCAGCTTTGTAAATGCACATCCTCAACTTCAAGAGCTAGCCTCAAGAGTTCCCGGGGATTCTCCTTTTACCAAGAAGTATGGTCGACTCCTCAGTTTGGCTACATCCAACTTCCAAGAAGAGATGGTGTGTGTACTATTCCAATTCTTTGATCCCGTACATCATTGTTTCACTTTTCCGGACTATCAGTTGGTATCTACACTAGAAGAGTTCTCTCTACTCTTAGGGGTGCCCGTGCTTAATCAGATACCGTTCACCGGTCTAGAAGGGATTCCAAAACCTGAAATCATCGCCGAAGCTTTACATGTGAAGAGGACTGACGTCATAGCCAATTGGGAGACGAGAAGTGGGGTTAAAGGCTTTCTAGCTAAGTTTCTATTGGAAAAAGCTCGTTCATTCTGGGATGACATGGATTTCTAAGCTTTCGAAGACGTCATAGATCTCCTCATTTATGGTTTGGTTCTGTTTCCCAATTCGGACCAATTCATAGACGTTAATGCCATCAAAGTCTTCCTCTCTCGCAATCTTATACCTACCTTACTAGGAGACATCTTTCATTGCCTTCATACCCGTACCATGAAGAAAAGAGGTACCCTTTTATGTTGTATCCCCCTACTTGCTAAGTGGTTCACTTTACACATGCCTCAGTTGGCATTGAAGAACGAGCAAAGATTGACTTGGTCTCAAAGGATGATGTCTCTCACCCACTCTGATATCCGTTGGTGCTCGAGATCCTTGGAAGATATTTTTATCATTGACCGCTGCGGGGAGTTCCCCAATGCACCTCTGCTAGGTATTAGGGGAGGTATCACCTATAACCCATGCTTAGCTCTTCGACAGTTTGGGCATGCCCGAAGAGACGACCCTCATAAGATGCTCATCCAGGGTTTGGTGTTCGACTACGACAAAGAAGACCAAGGTTACCACCAGAGGTTTACACGTGCTTGGGGAATGGTGAACAAGGTGGACAGTAGGACTTTGGGACGTAAAAACTCTATCCCTCTCGAGCCTTACCTTAAGTGGGTACGGGCTCGTGCCCAGAATCTCTTGATGCCTTACCCTTCCATCCTTCCTGTCATCATTGAGCCTGTTATTGAAGGAGACGTCCCATACACCATTCTTCATCCTGGCATGCCTACTTCTCTCGAAGACCTGCAGAAAGCTTGGATTCAGTTGAAGGAAGAACGAGACACCTTTGAAACCCAATACTACGCCAGTGAGAAGAAGGTTCTGGAGCTCACCAAACTGCTTCATGAAGAGAAAAATCTGAATACCTACATTGCTCCAAAGAGGATGCGTTCAGTCTTTTTATCTTAGGAGTTTTGTTGTATTTTCTTTCTTTCTTTGTAAGCCCAAAGAGGCATGATGTATACAAACTTGGTTTTATTTAATATGACGTGTGTTCTTTTTGGTTTGGACAAGTTTAAATCTCTAAATTTCCTTAAAATCATTTGCATATTGCATCTTCATTCATCATAACATCATACCGGTTTCTCATAACAGGCCGCCTTATCCTTCTACTGTTTATTTCAGTGAGATGGATGTTGAACAGACTGTGAAAGATCTTCAGGCGCAGAATGCCCAGTTTCAACAAATGCTCATAGCTCTGACAAAAGGACAAGAGGAGTTGAAGACTCTGCTGGCCAAAGAGAAGAAGAAGAAAAAAAGAAACCAACCAGAGTTGTGATCATGGGAAGAAGGTTTAAAGGGCAGACCAGGCGAACCTTAGTCTTTGCAACATCATCGGGTGAAGGAGATAATCAAGGAGCCGAGACCCAGGAAGTGAACGACGACCCAGTATCCGAAGGAGAGGAGGAGCCTGATTACTCTGAGGAATAATATCCTCCTGCAGATGATAAATACAAACAGCTAGAGGATCGTTTGAATGCCATGGAGATTCAGAGGGTGCCCGGTTTGGACTTTGAAGAATTAGGACTCATCTCAGGGGTTGTCATCCCACAGAAACTCAAGGTCCCAACTTTCGCCAAGTATGGTGGTGTCTCTTGCCCGAAACTACATCTGAGGTCATATGTCAGAAAGATTCAACCCCATACGGCTGACAAGAATCTGTGGGTGCATTTCTTCCAGGAGAGCTTATCAGGGACCCAGTTGGATTGGTTCTACCAATTAGAAGGGTCCAATGTTCGCAACTGGGAAGAGTTGGCTGCCCCTTTCTATAAACAGTATCAGTATAATGCTGATTTGGCTTCGACTAGGACACAGTTACAAAGTATGTCTATGGGAACAAATGAGGGTTTCAAAACCTATGCTCAAAAATAGAGGGATCTCGCAGGTAGGGTCCAACCCCCTTTATCCGACAGAGAATTAGTGGATATGTTCCTTGGCACCTTGTCAAGACCATTTTTCAATCACCTGATTGGGAGTTCTTCATCTGGGTTTACCGAATTAATCATGACTGGTGAGCGGGTCGAAGCCGGTATAAAAAGCGGCAAAATTCAAAGAGATGCATCCTCAAATATGGTGAAGAAACCTTTTGTTGGAAAGAAGGAGGTCAGTGCTGCATATGACCATAGGAATCAAAACAAAACCGACTGTCGTCCGGCAGTAGGGGCTGTCATGATCTCTAATTCTGCACCAAATCAACAACGAAGTTATCAGCGCAAACCATAAGCGCCCATGAGACAATTTACCCGGATTAACATGACCATGTCTCAAGTTTTGCCACACCTTCTCAAGACCAATCTAGTAACTTTAAAGGAAGCTCCCAAGAATCCCAATACTGCTTCTCCTCGCTACAACCCGAACGCCCGATCTGCCTATCATTCTGAAAGCCCGGGGCACGATACAAATGACTGTTGGGCCTTAAAGAATAAGGTGCAAGACCTTATCGATGCGAAAGAGATTGAATTTGAGACCCCAGAAATGCCTAATGTAATAACGGCACCAATGCCCAGACATGGCCAAGGTATCAACGCCATTGACGATGATCGTTTTGTTTCCTCTGTAAATGACTTAGTTACTCCTCTGTTGACCATTAAACAGAATCTACTGCAAGCCGGCTTGTTCCCAGGTTGTGATGAAGATTGTCACCTATGCAAATCTCTACCGAATGGCAGTTTGTTACTAAAGATAGGCGTCCAACGCCTGATGACTAGTAAAGAAACCTATTTGAAAAGCTACATCTTATCAAAAGCTCTTATCAAGATGTTTCGATAATCACCATTTCCGACAATCCTCCCAGGTTCTCCACCAAAAGACCCGTCAGGATTACATCTGCTCCCA
The DNA here is from genome assembly GCA_948472305.1 of Vicia faba. NCBI lineage: Eukaryota > Viridiplantae > Streptophyta > Magnoliopsida > Fabales > Fabaceae > Vicia > Vicia faba. Next base: position 1,511,327,052 of record OX451737.1, on the reverse strand, counting down.
GATCTGCACCTTTAATCATCACTATGCCAAGACTAATACCATACTTCTCGGATAAAGCTGTTCCCTGGAGTTATGAGGTTGACGTTTATTACTATAGCGTCAAGCAAGATCAGTTGGTTGCCAAAAATGAAGTTGCGAGAGATATTGATCCCGATATCGGTAACATCACTGGAACCAGCAAAATAACAAGAAGTGGAAGAGTCTTCTCACCTGAGATTTCTCCCAAGACCGCTGCTACTCCTGTGATCATCACTACTGCCACTCCTACCGACACCCCAGCGATACTCCTACTGTTATCCCTGTTACCGATACAAGGGGAAAAGAGGCTTTGGTTGAGCCTACCCAAGCAAGAGAACGTCCCAAAGTCATCCTTGAAGCTTCTAGAAAATAAATAGAAGAAATCCTGAAGATAATCAAGAAAAGTGACTACAACATTGTAGAACAATTGGGGAAGACCCCCTCGAAGATATCATTGTTGTCCTTACTTTTGTGCTCTGAAACTCACGCCAAAGCCTTGGTAAAGTTTCTTAAGACCGCTCACGTTCCCCAAGAGATCTCTATCGACCAATTTGAAGACTGTGTGGCCAGTCTAACTGCTGATAATGGATTGGGCTTTTCCGATGCTGATTTAACCTCTAAGGGAAGGAAGCACAACGATGCCTTACATATTTCCATTGAATGCATGGACACCACACTTGCCCATGTTTTGGTGGATACTGGTTCATCATTGAATGTCTTTCCCAAAAATGCTCTCGAACGACTGGATTGCGAGGGGCTCATCTTGAAACCTAGCAACATCATAGTAAGGGCCTTTGATAGTTCCAAGAGGACAGTGCACAGAGAAGTTAGTATCCCCATAAAAATTGGGACTCAGACTTTTGACTCAATTTTCTATGTGATGGACATCCGCCCTTCGCACTCTTGTCTGTTGGGTCGACCCTGGATCCATGGTGCTGGTGCCTTCACTTCCACCCTACACCAAATGCTAAAATACCCGATCAGAGGAAAGATTGTAACAGTTCACGGAGAGGAGGAATACATGGTTAGCCATTTGAACTCTTCAGGTATGTTGAAATGGATGTTGAATTCATAGATAGTCCCTGTCAGAACTTTGAGGAGGTTCCAGCAACGGTTGCAGCAACCAAGTCTACTCCAAAAGTCCCGAAGATTACTAGACCTCCACTAAAGATGGCCTCGTCGAAAGACGCTCGAGCAGTAGTTGAAGAGGGAGGATGTACTATCTGGGGTCAGCTTCCGAATATTCCTTACAAGTACAAAAAATTTGGGTTGGGGTTCACTTCAGAGGCCCAAAAAGTTGTTCGACATTCTCGCGCTGGGGGACCACCTCTGCGTACCAGCAATCAAGGAGTCAATGCAATAGAAGACGATTTTTCCAACCATAGGCGGAGGGATCAACAATTGGGAGGCCAATGATTTCATTCCTATTACTTTTATTCAAGAGTAATTGTCTTTTAATATTTTCAGGCTTGTAATATTTAAACAATTCATACTTTTTAACCTTGTGTCTTACCCGAGGCACAACGGTCCATTTGTGAGGGTTGTCACTTCATTCTCATATGTCATTAATGAATCATGGACGTTTTTGCATTAAATTTTGTTTTCTTTGTCTTTTCTTTCTTACATTTTATTTCTTTCAAAGGTAGCTATGCTCTTACACACACTCACATATTAAAAATGCAGATCTACATCCACTCCGGATCCCATGGGTAACAGTTCTGCTATGGCCAATTGTGACTTTGAAAATTCGATCTACCAAGCCGACGACGAAGGTGAGGAAGATTATGAAGTGCCAGGAGAGTTGGCCAGGTTGTTGCAACAGGAAGAAAGGATCATTCAGCCACACGAGGAGCCAGCCGAAACAATTAACTTGGGAACTGAGGAAGATAAGAAAGAGGTCAAGGTGGGTGCCAACTTGGAACCTAATGTCAAGAAGAGTCTGATTCAGTTATTGCACGATTATGTTGAGATCTTTGTCTGGTCGTACGAAGACATGCCGAGATTGGATGCAGACATTGTGGTACATCGTCTGCCTACAAAGGAAGATTGTCCCCCAATAAAGCAAAAGGTTCATCGTATGAGACCTGATATGTCGGAAAAGATCAAAGCAGAAGTTATGAAGCAATTCAATGCTGGATTTTTGGCTGTCACCTCTTATCCCCAATGGGTGGCCAATGTTGTTCCTGTACCTAAGAAAGATGGTAAAGTGCGGATGTGTGTGGACTACAGAGATTTGAATAGGGCAAGCCCCAAAGATGATTTCCCACTCCCCCACATCGACATCTTAGTTGACAATAGGGCGCAACACAAAGTGTTTTCCTTCATGGACGGCTTCTCAGGCTACAACCAAATCAAAATGGCGCCTGAGGATATGGAGAAAATGACCTTTGTTACATAGTGGAGAACTTTCTGCTATAAGGTCATGCCATTTGGACTGAAGAATGCTGGGGAAACCTATCAACGCGCCATGGTAGCTTTATTTCATGACATGATACATCATGAGATAGAGGTCTATGTAGACGATATGATAGCCAGATCGCATACGGAAGAAGATCACCTTGATCACTTACAGAAGCTGTTTGAAAGGCTGAAGAAGTACAAGTTGAGATTGAATCCAAACAAGTGTACATTCAGAGTACGGTCTGGTAAACTCCTGTGTTTTGTCGTCAGCAATAAGGGTATCGAAATTGATCCTGCCAAGGTTAAAGCAATATAAGAAATGCCGCCTCCTCATACTGAGAAAGAAGTCAGAGGATTCTTGGGACGTCTGAATTACATAGCCAGGTTTATTTCTCATCTGACAGCTACTTGTGAACCAATCTTCAAACTCTTGAAGAAAGATCAAGTAGTCAGATGGAACGATGAATTCCAAGTTGCTTTTGACAAAATTAAAGAATACCTGCAAGAACCTCCTGTGTTGTTACCACCTGTCGAGGGAAGGCCATTGATCTTATATCTAACTGTTTTAGAAAACTCAATAGGGTCTATACTGGGGCAGCATGACGAGTCTGGCTGAAAAGAGCATGCTATTTATTACCTGAGCAAAAAGTTTACCGACTGTGAAACAAGATATTCACTGCTCAAGAAAACTTGCTGCGCTCTAGCATGGGCTGCTCACCGGCTGAGACAGTATATGCTGACCCACACTACTTTGTTGATATCTAAAATGGATCCGATAAAGTACATCTTTGAGAAGCCCGCTCTTTCTGGGAGAATAGCGAGATGGCAGATGATCCTGACAGAATATGACATACAGTATACTACCCAGAAAGCTATAAAAGGCAGTATATTGGATGATCATCTTGCTCACCAAGCTGTAGAAGATTATCAGTCCATGAAGTTTGAATTCTCGGACGAAGACATCATGACATTAGACAACTATGCAGAAATCAGGCCATATGACGGACCTGAACAAGGATCCCGATGGATCCTGTTATTTGATGGGGCATCCGACGCACTTGGCAATGGTATCGGTGCCATACTCATATCTCCAGAAGGATGTCATACTCCCTTTACTGCCAGACTTTGCTTCAACTATACAAACAACATGGCAGAATACGAAGCGTGCATCTTCGGTCTCAAAGCTGCTATAGACTTGGGATCAAACACTTGGATGTATTTGGAGATTCAACCTTGGTCATCAGTCAAGTCAAAGGGGAATGGGACACCAAGCACCCCAACCTTATCCCTTATAAAGAACATGTGTTGACATTGTTGCCGCATTTCGAGAAGATTACCTTCGAGCATTTCCCGCGAGAAGAAAATCAGCTAGCAGACGCATTAGCTACAATGTCATCTATGTTTAAACTTAATTGGGATAACGAGGCTCCTTAAATCATCATTGAGCGGATGGATGAACCAGCCTACTGCCACGAGATTAATACTGAAGAGGTAGTGGACCAGCCTTGGTTTCATGAAGTCAAGAGGTATCTCGAGTCTCAGGAATATCCAGAAGGAGCTTCGGTGAATGACAAGAAGTTCCTAAGAAGGTTTTCGGCTAAATTCTTCCTTAGTAATGACATTTTGTACAAACGCAGTCATGACTCTGTATTACTTCAGTGTGTAGACAAGGCTGAGGCTGAAAGGATCATGGGTGAACTACACGAAGGCCCTTTTGGTACTCATTCCAGTGGGCATACAATGGCAAAGAAAATCCTACGGGCAGGCTATTATTGGTCTACCATGTAGGCAGATTGCTACCAACACTCTCGAACTTGCCATAAGTGTCAAATCTATGCTGACAAAGTACACGTACCTCCGGTTCCTCTGAATGTCTTGACGGCTCCTAGGCCCTTTGCTATGTGGGGAATCAATATGATTGGGGAAATCAAGCCAACGGCCTCCAATGGACACCGCTTTATCTTAGTGACCATCGACTATTTTACAAAGTGGGTTGAGGCAGCTTCCTTTGCTTCGTTACTAAGAATGTGGTCACCCGGTTCATCAAGCTGAATCTCATCTGTTGATACAGTATCCCAGAGAGAATCCTCATTGATAATGGTAGAAATCTGAACAACACTATGATCACTGCCTTGTGCGAGCAATTCAAGATTCAGCATCACAATTCTTCCCCTTACCGGCCAAAGATGAATGGTGATGTAGAAGCTGCTAACAAAAACATTAAGAAGATCATACAGAAAATGACAGTCACATACAAAGACTGGCATGAGATGCTACCATTCGCTCTCCACGGGTATCGTACCACAGCTCACACATCAACTGGGGCAACACCTTATTCTCTCGTATACAGCATGGAAGCTGTCTTGCCTATTGAGGTCCAGATCCCCTCTCTAAGAATCATGAAAGATGCTGGTTTGAATGAAGAAGATTGGATTCAGACTCGGTTTGACCAACTAAACTTGATTGATGAGAAGAGGCTTACAACTATCTGTCATGGTCAGATGTACCAAAAACGCATGATCAAAGCTTTTAACAAAAAGGTCAAACGTCAGGTATATCGGGTCGGTGACTTGGTAATCAAGCGTATCATTTTGCCACAAGGTGATCCCAGGGGCAAATGGACCCCTACATATGAAGGGCCGTTTGTAATCAAAAGCACTTTCTCTGGTGGAGCAATGATCTTGACTACTATGGATGGCGACGACCTCCCACACCCTATAAATACAAACATAGTTAAAAGATACTACACATGATCAAAGACCCGCTAGGTTGACTGGCCTAGGCAAAAATAAGGGCTTCCCGACAAACCAAAAGGGTTCCTGCAAAATAAGGGATGAAAATAAAAAAAAATCTGTACACTCGGTAAGTCGAAAAACCGAAAGGGCGGCTTGGGCAAAAAAGGGTATCCCGGTGGACTGAAAACCCGAGAGGGCGGTCCAGGCAAAAGTTAGGGATTAAAGCGTATGACTATGTCCCGTTGGATCATCTGGAAGACAATCTTCAGCGTCAACCAATCAACTCATCTGGCTCTAAATCAATCCAATCGACTTCACCGAGGCGACAAGCGGACAAGACATTCAGAGACATGAAGACTATAGCAGAATTGGAACCCCATGGGATTATTTCACATAGCTATCCTTTCTCTGTATCAATTTTCATTTTTTTACGACGACATTCTCTCGCTAGAATGTTCGTCTCATTGTACAAAAATACTTATTCAAGTTAATACAAAGATATCCCTTTGGAAAGTGCAAAACCATCTGTTTTCCTTTATTTCTATGTTTTATTTACAAAAACGTCCAATGATTTATTTTTGAGCATATGCATTTGAACGTGATTACTCTTACAAATAAACAAAAATAAAAACGGAAAGACAATTACTAATGACTTTAAGAAATAGAATAATATCTGTAATCCATTCCATAAAACCCCCGCAGGTACTTTCTCCAGCCAGAGCAAAAATTTCCAACCACCGGTCCAAAATGTCCCCAGTAAGTTGCCCAACTTCTCAGATTTCCCCAGCAGGATATCACGAAGACTACAAGCAATGGTTGGCTTTTCCCTTCTGCAACAGAGTTTATACTTGGAAACTCACCCATCGGTGCTTCAAAAGGGATTTATTTTCCCCGCTTCCAGCAACGCTACGGCATGAACAATCTTTAATTTCCATACATTTGCATCCATACGTCATAACATTGACAACTCAAGTACATACAGTGCAATCTCATTTATTTTGAGAGGCAAACATCACACCATGCATCGCATACATCATAGCATTGCATACAATTAACTCTTCACCTTTTCACAGGAAAGAGCCATTGGACAATTATTATCAACAAACTTCCAACAAAGACAAATTTTCAACAAGTCAAATACAAATCAGTTTCCGAGAAAAGGCTAGATCTCACTGGTTCAGATAAATCTCTCAACGGTTTATTCTGATTCGTCTCTAGATTATTTCACTGGTTTAGATAAATCTCTCAACGGTTTATTTTGATTCGTCTCCAGATGATTTTTACTGGTTCAGATAAATCTCTCAATAGTTTATTTTGATTCGTCTCCAGATTATTTCATTGGTTCAGATAAATCTCTCAACGGTTTTTTCTGATTCGTCTCCAGATTATTTCACTGGTTCATATAAATCTCTCAACAGTTTATTCTAATTCGTCTCCAGATGATTTTTACTGGTTCAGATAAATCTCTCAACAGTTTATTCTGATTCGTCTCCAGATTATTTCACTGGTTCAGATAAATCTCTCACCAGTTTATTCTGATTCGTTTCCAGATTTTTTCACTGGTTCAGATAAATCTCTCAACGGTTTATTCTGATTCGTCTCCAGATTTTCACTGGTTCAGATAAATCTCTCAACGGTTTATTCTGATTCGTCTCCAGATTATTTCACTGGTTCAGATAAATCTCTCAACCGTTTATTCTGATTCCTCTCCAGATGATTTTTAATGGTTCAGATAAATCTCTCAACGGTTTATTCTGATTCATCTCCAGATTATTTCACTGGTTTAGATAAATCTCTCAACGGTTTATTCTGATTCGTCTCCATATTTTCACTGGTTCAGATAAATCTCTCAACGGTTTATTCTGATTCGTCTCCAAATTATTTCACTGGTTGAGATAAATCTCTCAAAGGTTTATTCTGATTTGTCTCCAGATTTTTACTGGTTCAAATAAATATCTCACCGGTTTATTCTGATTCGTCTCCAGATTTTTTTCACTAGTTCAGATAAATCTCTCAACGGTTTATTCTGATTTGTCTCCAGATTATTTCACTGGTTCAGATAAATCTCTCAACGGTTTATTCTGATTCATCTCCATATTTTTTCACTGGTTCAGATAAATCTCTCAACGGTTTATTCTGATTCATCTCCAGATTATTTCACTGGTTCAGATAAATCTCTCAACGGTTTATTCTGATTCATCTCCAGATTATTTCACTGGTTCAGGTAAATCTCTCGACGGTTTATTCTAATTCGTCTCCAGATTATTTCATTGTTTCAGATAAATCTCTCAATGATTTATTCTGATTCGTCTCCATATTATTTCAATGGTTCAGATAAATCTCTCAACAGTTTATTCTGATTCGTTATCTGTTAAGATCAAGTTCAAACTTTCCGTCAATAATCACCTTTAGATGGCATCTATAAGCCCATCTCCGACAATTCTCCTCTGTTTCTCCAATTGGCATCTTTAAGCCCATTTCCACACACAATCAACTAGCGTGTCATCAAGTGTAAATTTCTGGGTACTCTAGTGTCCAATCATCTTCTACTTTCAAGCCACGAACGACAAACATGTCGATCTTGCTTTTCAAGTTTAAGAAGATTGAACAGGGGAAACTGTTGTACCCCAAAATTTGCCCTCCCATTTTTCATACAAGATACAACCCTAGGGTTTCTCGGATATTCAAGCTGACTCAGAAATCGATCAGACAGATTCTCTTCCGAGGCAGTAAATAAGCAATTAGGATTTTTGCAGTTCTCAAAAGAAAATGAGTTTTCAAAGTTCCAATTGGCCTTCATAGGTCTTCATGTTTTCTCAAGGTTGTTTAAGTCATTTTTCAAACCTCGCATCACAAACTTGCTTAACCAATGGTCCAGATAACTGAAAACGACTATATTTGACTTGAAAATTGCCCTTTTACCAGAACAATTTCAAATGATCGTAACTTCTTCATTATTCAATTTTTTTTTTGGTTTTTCTTGCGTATGATTTTCCTTGATGTCATCTCGGACTTCTATTCTCAAATCAAGAATTGGTTACACGTAGAAGATCATCAAAAATTCAAATGCGTTGGAAGTCATTTCATGAATTTTTGACCTAATTTCAAGTAATAGTCGTCTGATTTTTTTTAATGATTTCTTCAAGTGACAAGACTTTGAGACGATTATGTCTGTTCATGGTCACATATGATGTCGCTCACGGGTTTATCTTCAAAGAATCGGAGGAAAATTTGGGTTTGGAAGATTTTAAAATTATCAAATCATCGCAAGGCATTGATTGATTTTGAATTTTTCTTAAACACAATTTACTGAAAGGATAATGTTGTTCTCAGAGCATGTTTTGTTTGGGACAAGAGATGGAGATTAAGACTGTCATTTAAGACAATCGTGATTTTGGGATTCAGGTTTACCAGATGATTTACATCCTTAAAACATTTATTTTGTTTAGGAAGTGGAGTACAAAGTGCATGTTTGTTTGAAATGCAGTTACAAAGTTATTTGGATTATTTGGAATTCAAGTTACCAGAGTGGAGCATTTTATTTCAAATATTCTGATTGGGAAATTAAAAAAAAAAATCAATCAGGATACAAAGAGAAATTACAAATTGTTGTTTATAAAGGATTTCAAGTTATAAAATATCACAAGAATACTTTATGCTGTAATTCAAGTTCTTCCCCAATTTCAAACACACCGTCCAAGGTTGTTACAAAACTTCAAATTCTTTTAATACTTTATGTTTTACAACTTATTGTTATTCAAAGATAAGTTGGTACAACTATTGGATATAATACATCAAAATACAAGAGGAATTGTTCTAAGTTACAAAGAAAATCAAGTGAATATTTGGCCTAAGAGAACTAATCCATGATTAAGTTGCTTGAAGATTCAAGTTATATCAGATTCCTTTGATTTTCTCCAAGACTTTCATGTTTGCCACGGATTTCTTGCATTCTTTGCTTTGTCATCTCCACTTTTGCCCACATGAAAACAAGAGAAAGAAAGCATGATTAATACAAAAAAATATATGAACATGACCAAGGAATTTTCCAAAAGCTATTTCATAAGTTCATCATTAGGGTTTGCAACATGGAATCAGAATGTTGTTTATTTCATCATAACCCATTTCCCCCAGTTGCGAATCACAAGAAGGTTGCCCTTCTTAGTTCACAAAAAAGGAAAAAAGAGAAATTTGTAAGCACGATAGCCCAAGGCTGCACACAATAACAAAATACTACAACAGTCCAAACAAACAGCAACGAAAGCAGGAGGTAACAAGTGGCTAATAGTAGGCTGCAAACAGAACAACATAAACTATAGCAAGGCAGCATCATGGCAAACTAAAACAAGGCAGCATCGTGGCAAGCTAAAACAAGGCAACATTATGGCAAATATAACAAACAGCCAAATGCTAAACCAAACAAAATAGAAAGTCAACTTGCTCAAAAGACAAATCACATCATCATTTTCTAATGCTGCAAACCCTTCAGAATGTTAAATAAAATAAGCAAAAGAGAAAATTGCTTTTTTATTTTCATTGAGAGAGAAAAGAGGAAAGAGATCACCTAGGCCACAAACAACCCCAAAATGGTCAAGCACTGCTATAGCCCATAAGCATGTTATATATGCTACAAAATTGCCCAAAATACATCCTGCAAAAACTCTGCTACAAAAAGAAGATCTGCTGTAATCACCAAACCAGAAAACCTGCTGTAAACACAAAACCTGCTGTAAACACGAAACCTGCTGTAAACACAAAACCTGTTGTAAACACAAAACCTGTTGTAAATACAAAATCAAAAAACCTATTGTAATCACAGGACCACAAAACCTGTTGTAAACACAAAACCAGAATCAATACTGAAAACCCACAATATAATAGGGTTCATTTGCATAGAGACATAACACACACAAAAACACAGTAACAGAACAAGAAAAACAAGCAAAAATAAATCTGATAATCATCAAACTCAGAACCAACATAACCACCGCCCAAAACTCAGAACCAACATAACCACCGCCCAAAACTCAGAACCAACATAACCACCGCCCAAAACTCAGAACCAACATAACCACCACCCAAAACTCAGAATCAACATAACCATCGCCCAAAAAACAGAACCAACATAATCATCATTCAAAAAACTTGATAACAAAAAAAAACAGATAACATACCATCTAAGCCAAAGGCCAAAAAGAAAAAACAGAAAAGGCATTAGCAAACCAGAAGAGCCTCACCCCATCATCATCTCTTTCCCCCCATTCATCCCCCGCCACCACTGAACACCATCCTCAACCTCGCCTCTCCATTGCAAGTTTACATAAAATCACAAAGCCAATAAGGCGAGGGAGAAGTTATAGAACTCCAACAGGTACGAATTATTCCCTCGTTCTCATACTTCCATGGCATGATTCCTGCATCTATAAAGAACTAATGAGTAAATAAAAGAAACACCAACAAAAAATCTGTAAGCTAGAGAAAAATGACGAAAAAAAAGATCATACCTTTTCAAAATCGTTAGGGTTAGAGAAGGATTAGAGAGACGAGAGAGGCATATTTCGGTAAGAAAGAGGTTGAGGGAGGTCAAGGATGAGACGATTTTGGGTCTCTCTGATCTAAATCCGAGTTCAAAAGAAGCATAAAAAGATGTTAGCCGCTGTGAGACAAAGAGGCGTAGGATGTTTCTGTAGAGAGCGAACGTTCGCGAGGTGAGTCAGAAATGGGATAGCAAGGTAGTTGAGAGGGACTTAGTTTGTGGAGAGGTTGAATAGAGACAAGATTCAGAGGTTAGAGCGCCGCGTGAGAGGGAAGACGAAGACCAAAACCCTAATCTCTTGTTTCCTCCTTAATCTGTGAATAACACTTGGATTATGGACTTTGGGTTTGATTTTGGGTTGTTGGATTGTGATGGGTCGACCCTTGTTTTTGCTCCATAAAGCCCAATTCCGTTTACTGCATACTGATCAGAAAAATAGCAAGTGTAATATTTTCGTCGACGTGTTATAATGAGTTTCCCCAAGTATCGATCTCGAGGACTGCGTAGTAAATACCTATTCGTGCTCTTAATTCAATTGAACAAAAACAATGGTTGGCTTGATTTTAAAACTTTAAATTACAATCGTAACAAAAGAATTACTGATGAAATATGTTGAGAATAATGCTAGGGTGAGTGGTTAATTTAACAAATCATGATCCGAATCCAAATTCTCTCATTGCATATGAAAACTTTCAATTACCTATCTCTAGATTGTTCTTCCTTAAGTCCTTAATGAAGAAAGCTATTAAAACCCCAATCCTCATTCAAATGTCCATTCAAATAACTCTAGGTTTTAACCATAAAAATAACAAGAATTTAGGTGATTAAAAAGAGTTCCTAGTCCTAGGTGAGACTCCCAATAACCTAATTGTGTAGAGACCCTAACAATCACAGTCCTGCCAATTGTTAGCCATAGATATACATGTATTTGTCCGATACATAATCATAAGAACACCACACAATTAAATTGAAATGGATAAACATGCATTAAGGAAATCAAGAATCCGAATTCATAACAATCATCAAATCAGGACCACCCCCTAGCATTGGGGGGTTTAGCCTCTCATAGTATTAGAAGAAAATACCAAATAAGAGTTAAACATTACAAAGAATAACGATGACTTTGATCTTCAATGGTGGCTGCCCTTGAATCTCGCCGTCTCCGAATTCCTCTCCGTAGCTATCTTTTCTCCGTGATCCTTTTCTCCTCCTTTCCAAAACGTCCAGTTTCTATCCTACAATTCCTTCTAATAGTCTCCTCTCTATCCCCGTATCGGCAAAAGTCAGAAGTACCCTTTTTTACAACAATGAGCACCAAAAATAACTAAAAAACAAGTTTCCACACGTTCCCATCAACGCAGGCCATGTTGATGAACACGGGTGCCCGTGTTGATCTCTGCATCAGGAGTTATGCTCCAGGCCATTCAACACGGGCCGTGTTGATGAACACGGGTGCCCGTGTTGATCCACTGACTTGTGTAGTTTTTGCGCTTTCCACTTGCTTTTCAATACGGGCCATGTTGATGAACACGGGTGCCCGTGTTGACCTCTGAGATCTTCAAAATCTTCCACTCTCAGCCTTCCGAGGTGCTTATCGTCCTGCCATAAGTTCCTTCCATCGCATGCATTAACCTGAAACACTGAGACTACCCAACAAAAACATAAAACAAATACTTTTAAAGACTCTTAAACTAAAAAATGCACAACAAGACTAAAATAACCAAAACACACTAACTTCCTTAAAAGCAACTAAAAACGACCACAAATGTTACCAGATTGATGAATTTATGCCGAATAGATCACAAGAACTTACTAGAAATGGTGACCGATCATAACCCCAAACTTATCTCATTGCTTATCCTCGAGTAATGATTGAGTCCAACAGAGGTCACCCACGAATATCTTCTTTCCACAACACAACCTGTGTCTTTTGCAATTTAATTTCTTCCTTCTCGATCAAGAGGCTGGCTTCCCGAATCGACCTATCTACCACACTTCCACGTCAGAAGACTTCTTCACCTGCAAGCTTTTCACACTCTCACCAAATCTCTCAGGGTTAAAGTGTTTGCACTCACAGGCTGAAGCATGCAATATCATTCTTAACTTTGAATTGATTCTACTCGCACTTCACATGCAGTTTCCACACACTTTAAGAGGTCTTTGGGTTGTAACGAGGCTTAAGTACGGTGGGATAAACAAGAAAATTGGATAACAAAGGTTTTTGGCTCGGAATTCATGTAACTTTTCTTTTATCTTATGCTACTTTTGGGGTTCATTCGCTTTGACTCATCTTTGTAGAGTCCGACACATAGACAAGTGTTCTCTTTCTTTCCTTTTTCTCTTTTTTTTTCTTCTAGAACTTTAATGTTCCTTTAGTTCTCTTTTTCTTTTTTTTTTTCTCTTTTTTTTTTGAATCTCTTTTACTCACTCGCCCTTAATTTTTATGAATTACTACCCCAAACTTAAATTCGTGCAACACTTAAAATTGATCACACTCATGCCGAGCAATGGTGAGACAAATGCGGTGAAAGGTTAACATGGGGTTTATTACAACGGAGACAAAACAAACAAACATGAAAATCAAAACTAAGCTCAAAGGGGTTCACGAGGGATAACATTTAATACGGGTAGGCTAGAAAGGCTCAAGGTTAAACAAACAACATACCTCAGTGTGTGTCGTCATTATGTGATGTGCTAAAAGAACATACGCAAAATCAGAATGATAAAGTCATACCTGCCCGATCTCTCATGATGATATTTTTGTATTTGGCCTTTGGTAATCTCACCACGTGGGTTAAGCTTGCATACTCTGAAGTCCTCCTCGTGTCATGTGGCTTCTTTTTCGACTCGGGCCTACCATCCGACAATTTCGGTCCAGTTCCACTAACTTGCGTCCGACCTTTAATTCTTTAGTTGTGTCAACTTTAGGGGTTACTTAGGAGATCAAGTAAGGGGAGTGTCGTTCAACCACTCACTGTCAGTTCCATCTTCATCCAACAACTATCAATCAATCTGTAACGTAATGGTGACCATGCAACAAAATAAAACAACAAGACAAACCAAAAACAGATAAAATGAAGTAAAAACGAAAAAAAATAAAAACGAAACGGAATGCAAAACAAAATATATTAACTAAAATAGTGAGCCTCCCCCACCTGAATTAAACATTGACCTCAATGGTTTAACCCAAAGTAGAGGCGACTCACAGAATTTACTGAGACGGAGGAGGTGGAGGGTCGTGCGGAAAATGTAACATGAGACGTTGCATCATAGCCTGCATGTCATCCATACAAATGCCTTGTCGAAACAGCTCCATACCTTGTCTTGTCTGCTCGGTGCGAAGAGCACCCATTTCAGATTACACCCACCCCCATTGATCTTGAGACATAGAGGAAGACCCCACATCTTGTCGGGCAAAACTTTGGGGTGGTGGGCTGAAATATGCATCAGCTGGAGTGTCATCCTCCATATCACGAAGAGGACTATCCCCTAACGAAGGGGCAGAAGCTGCATAGAGCCAATTAGCAACATTTGCAATACTGATAAAATTTGGAGCTGGTAAGGCAAGAATATGGCAATCACGACTAACAAGCGAATAATACATGGGATGCACCACAATCATACCTTGATTGACCAAATTTTGCATGTCAATCTTTTTACCTTCCATAGCCGGTTCTTCTATCAATAATCGACCATAATTAAGGTGATCAGCGATATGAGTGATCATGCCACCCACTGATATGTCACCTGTGCTGGTATAACCTACCTGCTTCAGGTGATTAGCTACAAAGGCAACCACATTAACTCGACTGTTCTCTGTCATGCAGTGCAAGAAGAAGAGTTCTCTCTTTGCAGCTACGCCGATACTATCGCCGCGTCCAAAAAGTGTAAATGCTAGTCCCTTCTGGGCATACCTGAAACAAGGATTGTGAATGCCTGAGGCTTTACCAGTGCTCGGGTTATAACCAGTTTTACCAGTAATCACCGTCTAGAAATCTGCAGCTGCAAAAGTTTTTGGGGGTGCGCCGTAACCGACAAAAGGAAGTTTTAACGCCGCTCCAACTTCCTACAGAGACATGGTGTGTTCCTCACCAAAGAGATGAAATACCAAGTCACCATAATACTCCGTTTCAGAGCCATTCCACATGCGTCTCAGTTTAAATTCAACAGTACTCAAAAATTCTAAAGTGATTTTTTCAAATGTTGGTGCTTCAAATTGCATAAATTCTAACATGCCTAAGTTACCAAACATGCGATGAATCTCCTCTCTCAATCCTAGCTTATCCAGAGTTTCATTGCAAATATACCTGGTTGGAAGCAACTTACGCTTTGCGAGTGCTTTGTACCGCTTACGGTGTTCCGGTTTTTCAAAAACAAGAACATGTGCATTAGGAATGCGACGTGCTCGCTGGTGTGGTCTGGAAGATTCAGCCACTTCCTTTCCTCTTGTGGATCTTTTGGGAGGCATACTTGAAACCTACAAGAGAGAAATTTCGAAAAAAAATAATAACACAAAATTATTAAAAACTAAAACCGTTACAGAGTAGAGGATGGAAAATGGAGTCACTTTAGTGCAGAGGAAAAATTATTTGTAGCAGTTTATGATGGAGAGAATGAAGCTTTTTTTTCTTGAGTTCTTATGGAGGCTAGGGTTCTAATGGAGGAAGAAGGTTGAGGGAATTAGAAAACAATAAAAGTGAGAGAGAAGTGGTGAATGGAGGTTATAAACCAAGCGGGGTCCACAAGATTAAAAAAAAATAAATTGAAATTCCAAACCCGTGTGCAACAACACGGGCCGTGTTCCTAAACACGGGCACCCGTGTTGATGTTCTGTGACACTCCAATTTCTGGGTGCTACAGGGAAAACAACACGGGCCGTGTTGATTAACACGGGCACCCGTGTTGATTCTCTGTTTCTCCCAAAACTTCATGCTCCGCTTAGAAAACCACACGGGCCGTGTTGATTAACACGGGCACCCGTGTGGATGCTCTGTTTCCGTCAAAACTTGAGATTCCCAAGCTATTTTCGGGTGCACTTGTTCGATTTACTCCAGCTTATCCAGTCTCTCTTTCCCTAATAACAACAAAGAAAACAAAACAAAAAAAAATACAATGCGTTAGAGAAAAAATCCGTGGGTTGCCTCCCACGAAGCGCTTCGTTTAACGTCGCATGGCTCAACGGTTGCGCCCCTCATCCGGTGAGATGCACCTGATTAATCAATCCCGGTTTTAGTCCTATATAATAGGGCTTCAACCTTTGTCCATTCACTTTGAAAACATCTCCATTATGGGGATTCTGAATTTCAATCGCCCCATGGGGAAATACCTTATGCACTACAAACGGACCGGACCAACGGGACTTCAATTTCCACAGAAATAGCTTCAATCTGGAGTTGAACAATAACACTTGCTGACCCTCCCAAAACTCCTTCTTTTGTATTCTCTGATCATGCCATTTTCTTGTTTGTTCCTTATATACTTTGGCATTCTCGTAAGCCTGATTACGAAATTCCTCTAACTCATGAAGTTGTAGAATTCTGGATTCACCGGCTTTTGCAAGATCATAATTTAAAAACTTGGAGGCCCAAAAAGCCTTGTGCTCGAGTTCAAGAGGTAGGTGACAAGCTTTACCATAAATCAGTTGATAAGGAGACATACCGATTGGTGTTTTGAAGGCAGTTCTGTATGCCCATAATGCATCATCTAACTTTACTGACCAATCCTTCCTCGACGCACTTACAGTCTTTTCCAAGATTTGCTTTATTTGTCTATTGGACACTTCAACTTGCCCACTCGTTTGAGGATGATATGGAGTCGCAATCTTGTGTTTCACATTATATTTCTTCAACAAGTTTTCCATGAGCTTGTTTAAGAAGTGGGTCCCTTCATCACTGATAAGTGCCCTGGGCACTCCACACCTCGAGAAGATGTTATGCTTGAGAAAACTCACCACTACTCGCGCATCATTCGTAGGGAGTGCCACAGCTTCTACCCATTTCGACACATAATCTACAGTGACTAGGAATTAGTTTTTCCCGAATGATGGCGGAAACGGGCCCATGAAATCAATTCCCCACACGTCAAACAACTCCACCTCAAGCATACCCTTTTGTGGCATCTGGTTTATTTTAGAGATATTTCCAGTCCTCTGGCATCTATCACATTCTTTCACCATTACTTGAGCGTCTTTGAACAATGTGGGCCAGTACAATCCAGACTGGAGGACTTTTGCAGCTGTTCTGTCTCCACTAAAGTGTCCCCCATAATCTGAATCATGACAGGCTTTCAAGACTTCTCTCTGCTCTTCCTCTGGGACACACCTGCAGATTAATCCGTCCACCCCTTTCTTATACAAGAATGGTTCGTCCCACAAATAGAACCTGCAATCATGAATAAACTTTTTCTTTTTGTTAAAATCAAAATCCTCAGGTATGACACCGCCTACCAGGTAATTTGCGTAGTCTGCAAACCATGGCACTCCCGTGACAACTAGGATTCGTTCGTCAACGAACTCATCCTGGATGGGGTGTGTCTTTTCCGTCTCCATTATTGGTGACATCCTTGATAGGTGATCGGCTACTGTGTTTTCACACCCTTTTTTATCCCGAATCTCTAAGTCAAATTCTTGCAGCAGCAAGATCCATCTCAGCAATCTTGGCTTTGATTCCTGTTTAGAAAACAAATATTTCAAAGCAGCATGGTCAGTGTAAACGATTACCTTTGTTCCTAATAAATAGGATCTGAATTTGTCAAAGGCATACACCACTTCCAACAATTCCTTTTCTGTGGTAGCATAGTTCATCTGGGCAGGATTCAACACGTGACTTGCATAGTAAATAACATGCAACAACTTCTCTCTTCTTTGCCCAAGCACTGATCCCATTGCTATGTCACTCGCATCACACATTATTTTGAAAGGTAGGGACCAATCGGGAGAAATAACTATCGGTGCGGTCACCAACCTATTCTTCAATGTTTCAAAGGCTTCGCCACATTTTTTATCAAACATGAAAGGAGTGTCTTTCACCAGTAAGCTAGTCAATGGCTTCGCGATTTTTGAAAAATCTCTTATGAACCTGCGATAGAATCCCACATGTCCTAAGAAACTTCTTATACCCTTCTCATTTACCGGTGGAGGTAAATGTGCTATCACCTCTACTTTCGCTTTGTCCACTTCAATCCCTCTATGTGAAATCTTGTGGCCCAAAACTATTCCCTCTCTCACCATGAAGTGACATTTTTCCCAGTTGAGGATTAGGTTGGTTTGTTGACATCTTTCTAGGACCAGATACAAATTTGCCAAACACTCGTCAAACGAGGGCTCGAACACCGAAAAGTCATCCATAAATACTTCCATGTTCCTCTCGAGCATGTCAGCGAATATAGACGTCATGCACCTTTGAAAAGTAGCTGGGGCGTTACATAAGTCAAATGGCATCCGTCTGTAGGCAAAAATACCGTATGGACATGTGAAAGCTGTCTTCTCCTGATATTAAGGGGCTACTGCAATTTGGTTGTAACCGGAATACCCATCTAAGAAGCAATAGTAATCATGCCCAGCTAACCTTTCTAACATCTGATCAATGAAAGGAAGAGGAAAGTGATCCTTCCTTGTAGCAATGTTCAACCTTCTGTAATCAATGCACACTCTCCATCCGGTGACTGTTCTGGTTGGAATCAACTCGTTCTTCTCGTTCATCATAACCGTTGTTCCTCCTTTTTCTGGTATAACATGAACCAGACTCACCCATGAGCTATCAGATATCGGGTAAATGAGTCCCGCATCCAACAACTTCACGACTTCCTTGCGCACAACTTCCTTCATAGCTGGATTAAGTCTCCTTTGAGGTTGCACGACTGGCTTATGATCATCTTCCATAAGAATCTTGTGCATACACACTGTAGGGATAATACCTTTCAAGTCTTTGATTGCCCATCCAATAGCACTTTTGTATCTCTTGAGTACCTGTATGAGTTTTTCCTCCTGCACAACTTTTAAGGCAAAGTTGATAATTGCCGGACATTTCTCTTCTGAATCAAGAAAAATGTATTTCAAATTACCAGGTAGCTGTTTCAACTCCATCCCTTTCTTTTCTTCCTTTTTCTCTACGAAAGGTTGTGGTGTCCTTAAATCTTCCCACCTGTTTGGTGTATGTTTCAACCATTTAGGTTGAGTTTCCATCATATCTAATACCTCTAACTCCTTTTCATCAATCTCTCCATCTCTTTCAAAAATAGCTAGACTCAACACTCTCTCCAGAGGTAATTCAGGTACATGGCAATGCATTGATTTGATGAATAATGTATCCAAAACTTCAACATTCTTGCTTGTGCCAATATCTTCTTTGAACTTCATTGACTCTCTAATGTTGATTTTTAGCTCTTCATCGTAGACCCTGAGGGTCATAGTTCCTTCTTCCATGTCTATCATCACTCTTCCTGTTTCAAGAAAAGGTTTTCCCAATATTATTGGAATTTCTTCGTCCTCCGGCATATCCAGAACCACAAAATCAACCGGAAACACAAACTTGTCTATCTTCACAAGAACATCCGTTGCTATTCCATGTGGTCTTTTCATCGAATTGTCAGCAAAATGTAATGTCATCCTTGTATCTTTGACTTCACCAATGCCAAGCTTGTTATAAATTGAGAGAGGCATAAGACTTACACTTGTGCCAAGGTCAATCAGCACCTTTTTGAATGTCCTATCCCCTATAGCACATGGGATAGTTACTGCCCCTTTGTCTTTCTTCTTTAGTGGAACCTTCAGACCCTGCAAAATAGCACTACACCTTTCAGTTAGTATAACCGGTTCAGTCTCCAATGAGCGCTTTTTTTGAGATGATGTCCTTCATGAAATTTGCATAAATTGGCATCTGCTCTAAAGCTTCAGAAAATAGAATGTTAATCTCAAGCTTCTTGAATAACTCCAAAAATTTCTCGAAGTTCTTCTCATTTAGATCTTTCTTCTTTGTTCTTGTAGGGTATAGGAGGACAACTTTAGGTTTATCTTCTTTAGGCTTTTCTCTTTCTCCCACAAGTCTTCTTATTTCTTACTCAGTCTCTTTTTGATCCTCCCTGATTTCTAGATCAACTTCAAGCAAGACCTCCTCTTCAATCTCTTTTTTCTCAACTTCTCCCCCAGTTTTGCCACTTCTTGTCACCACAGCTTCCATCCCCTAATTATATCTTGGGTTTGGTACGGTTGAACTCGGCAGAGACCCTGGTGCTTGCACATTCGCCAATTGTTGAGTTATTTGGCCCATCTGAACTTTAAGATTTTTGATTGACGCTGAGGTGTTCTTGTGATTGTTTCTTGTTTCATCCTGAAATTGGATATTATGAGCTGCCATCTTTTCAATAGCTAACTCCCAATCTGCTTTCTTAGGGGTTTGTTGTTGTTGTTGTTGTTGATACTGGTTTTGGTATTGACCCTGACCTTATTGTTGAGTGTTTGCTTTTTGATCCCTCCACCCAAAGTTTGGATGGTTCTTCCAACCTGGATTATAAGTGTTGGAATAAGGATTATTCTGTTTGAGGAACTTGATTTCTTCAATCTGCTAAGCTGTTGCAAGACAGTGTGCTGTCAGATGAGGTCCGCCACAAATATCACAGATAGCATTTTGACCTTGTTGGACTTGAGCCACCTGCTGTGTAGTAATATTCATGGCTTTCAACTTCTTTTCTACTTCAGCAACTATTGTTTCTTCAATTTTTAACTGCTTATTGGCTTCCAACTTCAAATCTATTACTCCATCTGGCTTGCTTGCAACCCTGTCGTATAACTCCAGATGCTCATTTGCAGCTATCACTTCAATAATCTTCCTGATGCCGGTGGCTGTTGAGAAGTTAGATGAGCCACCAACAGCTGTGTCAATGAGTTGCTTCATTTTGATTCTCAGACCATTCACAAACATCTTTATTTGCTCGGTCTGATCCAGTTTATGAGTAGGGCAAGCAACCAAGAGTCTCTTAAATCTCTTGAAAGAGTCTCCCAATGATTCACCATCCTTCTGCTTGAAATTAAGGATTTCATATCTCTTTCTCATAAACACCGATGTTGGAAAATATTCATTGAGAAAAGCTATTTCCATCTCTTCCCAAGATGTAATACTGCCTGCTGGAAGAGAATAGAACCACTCTTCTGCATCGTCTGCCAGGGTGAACGGAAACATACACAACTTTTTCTGCTCTTCAGTATGCCCATCTATTTTGAGAGTAGTGCTCATAGTCAGGAATCGTTGCAAATGCTTGTTAGCATCTTCATCAACCCTTCCAGAAAAAGATCTCTTCTCCAACTGAGTGATGGTGCTCGGATGGAGCTGAAAATTAGGAACATTAACGGGTTGGTTGACAATGGTCAATCTTCCCCCTGGTGCATTTGTCCCTCCATAATCCCCTAGCAATCTCTCTTGAGGCGGATTCATTGTCTCGGCTTCTGACTCTAAGCCGGAGTGTGTTGAATTCCTATCTTCTTCCTCGACCAGTCTTGCTTGCTTTGCTCCCCTTTGCCGAGCGTGAAGGGTTCTTTCTATCTCTGCGTCAAAAAGATATTCTGCTGAGGCCTGACCTCGCATAAAATATTAGACACAATATTAGTTCTAATACAATGTAATAGAAAATAAATAAACAAATTGAAAAAAAAAATTTAATTGCAGAGCAATAAAATTTCAATCAAACTAAGAGTAAATATGTATTTTGGCAGTCCCCGGCAACGGTGCCAAAAACTTGATTTTAAAACTTTAAATTACAATCGTAACAAAAGAATTACTGATGAAATATGTTGAGAATAATGCTAGGGTGAGTGGTTGATTTAACAAATCATGATCTGAATCCAAATTCCCTCATTGCATATGAAAACTTTCAATTACCTATCTCTAGATTGTTCTTCCTTAAGTCCTTAATGAAGAAAGCTATTAAAACCCCAATCCTCATTCAAATGTCCATTCAAATAACTCTAGGTTTTAACCACAAAAATAACAAGAATTTAGGTGATTAAAAAGAGTTCCTAGTCCTAGGTGAGACTCCCAATAACCTAATTGTGTAGAGACCCTAACAATCACAGTCCTGCCAATTGTTAGCCATAGATATACATGTATTTGTCCGATACATAATCATAAGAACACCACACGATTAAATTGAAAGGGATAAACATGCATTAAGGAAATCAAGAATCCGAATTCATAACAATCATCAAATCAGGACCACCCCCTAGCATTGGGGGGTTTAGCCTCTCATAGTATTAGAAGAAAATACCAAATAAGAGTTAAACATTACAAAGAATAACGATGACTTTGATCTTCAATGGTGGCTACCCTTGAATCTCGCAGTCTCCGAATTCCTCTCCGTAGCTATCTTTTCTCCGTGATCCTTTTCTCCTCCTTTCCAAAACGTCCGGTTTCTATCCTCCAATTACTTCTAATAGTCTCCTCTCTATCCCCGTATCGGCAAAAGTCAGAAGTACCCTTTTTTACAACAACGAGCACCAAAAATAACTAAAAAACAAGTTTGCACACGTTCCCATCAACGCAGGCCATGTTGATGAACACGGGTGCCCGTGTTGATCTCTGCATCAGGAGTTATGCTCCAGGCCATTCAACATGGGCCGTGTTGATGAACACGGGTGCCCGTGTTGATCCAATGACTCGTGTAGTTTTTGCGCTTTCCACTTGCTTTTCAATACGGGCCGTGTTGATGAACACGGGTGCCCGTGTTGACCTCTGAGATCTTCAAAATCTTCCACTCTCAGCCTTCCGAGGTGCTTATCGTCCTGCCATAAGTTCCTTCCATCGCATGCATTAACCTGAAACACTGAGACTACCCAACAAAAGCATAAAACAAATGCTTTTAAAGACTGTTAAACTCAAAAATGCACAACAAGACTAAAATAACCAAAACACACTAACTTCCTTAAAAGCAACTAAAAACGACCACAGATGTTACCAGATTGATGAATTTATGCCGAATAGATCACAGAAACTTACTAGAAATGGTGACCGATCACATACCCCCCCCCCCCCCTCATTTGTTTAATTTCTAATTCTTTTTACATTAATTATTTTGATTAATTGTTCATGTTACTAATTTGCTTCTTGTTAAACTTTCTTGCTATTAATTTCCTTTTGATTCTTTTTCATGATACAAATGTCACGAAAAAATAGAATATATTTTTATTTTTATTTTTTTCTAATTTTTTCATATTAAAAAAAAAATAAAATATAAATTTTTTATAGGTTAATTAGTTCTTTTCATCATAAAAAATATTAAAAGATAGAAAAAAATATATACACTTTGATTTAATTTCTTTAGTTAAACATTTTCTTTAATAGAATAAAATCTTATTTTTTCTTTCTTCCTTTCAAGTAAATACTTAAAATTTTATTTCCATATTCTGTTGATTAATTTTATTTCGTAGATTATTGTAGCTTTAATTAATCGCTCAAAATTCGATTTGGTTGTATTGTTTGCTATTTGGACCTTTAAATCGCATTTGGCTCATCCCCATTTGTAAAAATTGTACCCCCATTCCCGAACACTTTGTAATAGCGTAGAATTTCAATTCTCGCAATTTACTGTTTTCCTTATACTGTATAGTAATTAGGCGTGTATGGCAAGATTCAAAAAATCAATCGCTAGATAACCTAATCAAAGAACAAAATAACTTGAAAGCAAACACACTTTTTCACACACACACCTCTAGGGTAACCTTGCTCGTTGCCTCGGAAATACAGTCATGTCCCTCGAATATGGGACGCTTTAGCAATGACCCTTCGATAAAAAAGATGGTAGTCCCTCGATGACCCTCGATGTTGCCTTCGATAAAACGATCTCGTCCCTTACAAAAATTGCTAAAACGTCTCATAAGTTGCCTTCGGTGACTGTAAAATTGACCCGTGCTTGTCCCTTCACATCCAACGATGGGGCTTCTTACCAAATTAATGGTAAGATAGCAACATTAAAAGGAGGAAGAAAAGAGCAATTGAAAACCTTTCGAGTATATAGATTCGCTCCTAGTTACTCGCTTGCTCACGATAAAAACATTTTTACACCTACACTTTCATTTCAAAACATTTTCAAAAGACAAAAACATTTTGTATACGTTCTTATAGAGACGAGAACCATTGCAAAACATCTTTTCAAAAACCACTTTCTAAAACACAATCCACAAACACATCTTTGAACCACTTTTCGAAACAAAACTTTGTACGCGTTCTTATAGAAACGAGAACCATTACAAAGAGATTTTTCAAAACACTTTCAAAGCCCACACCACAAGCACACTGTCAAATAAAATCAAGTGATCTAAACGAGTAACTATGAGCCCATGGAAAACTATGGATGAAAAGGGTGCTAATACCTTCCCTTTTCATAATCTACCCCCCGAACCCGAGAAATAATCTCGAAAGGTCTTTCCTGTGCTTTTTTTACCTTTCCTTTTGGATAAAAGAAAAGTCGATGGCGACTCTTGCTATCCGCACAAATACGGTCGAAATGCAAAAACATCAAGTCAATTCGCCCACCGTATCACACATGTGCATAAAAACGAGTCACATTTCATGTTGCATTCTGAGTTGACGTGTGGATTAATTAATTATGTTAAGTGTTGATAAAAAGCTGAGAAGTGGTGAATTGTATGATCTAATCCTAACATATTATTTATCGTACATCCGATTATATTGTTTGATATCTCACTCCTTCAGTTTGAATGTTGCCCTCTGTTGGTAACGTGCTGGTAATCAAGAAGGATAAATGTTACCTTCGTTAGCCCGAGTCGGTATTGTCTCTTTAAAACCATTGCACTCGGGGGGATGAACGCATGTTTTCCTTATTGTTGGTTTTCATTATGTTGCTGAATTTTTAAGTTTTTTTTATTAAAGACTTGTTGTCTTAAAGTTATTTTGAGTTGGATAAGATGTTATGGTGTTTTTAATTGAATTTTATGAATCCGCTGCGTAGTAATGAAAGTTGTTTTATTTTTTTAAAAACTAAACAGGTTGTTACCGGTTCATCGGAATTTTATGTGTTATATATCTGAACTATAGGTGATTGAATATCGTTGTTTTAAGTCGAAAGTGTAACATTCCATATGTTGTTGAAAATTTTGTAACTCTGATTTTATATAATTCATTGGGTAGAAATGAGGTATTATAGGGGTTGCCCTAGTTGAGGTTCAAGCCGAAGTACGGTAGCCAAGGAGAGCAAACAATAGAATCTTATGCCAGTCTTTGTAGGTTACCACCATCTTTTGCACAATCTTCTTTATGTTTTTATTGACAGCTTCCACTGTGCCATTCATCTTAGGTTTGTATGGAGAAGAATTATGATGCTTGATCTTGAACTGCGTACAGAGTTCCGTAATCATAGCATTATTGAGATTGGTTCCGTTATCAGTGATGATCCTCTCAGGGATATCATACCGGCAAATGGGGTTATACTTGATAAACCGGGCTACAACATTCTTAGTGACTGAGGAAAATGAAGAAGCTTTGGCCCATTTCGTGAAGTAGTCGATGGCAACGAGGATGAAGAAATGTCCATTGGAGGCAGTGGGCTTGATCTCTCCAATCATGTCAATGCCCCACATTATGAACGACCACGAAGTAGTCAATATGTTTAGTGGTACCAGAGGCACATGAACGTTATCGGCATAGATCTGACACTTATGGAAAGTCCTTGAGTGATGGTGACAACCAGTTTCCATTATTGAATAATAATAACAAGCCCTCCGAATCTTCTTGGCCATAGTGTGCCCACTAGAGTGAGTTCCAAAGAGGCCATCATGCATGTCCTCTATGATCTTCTCTGCCTCCTTCTTGTCCATACACCGGAGTAGAGTTGAATCATGGTTGCGCTTGTATAGGATTCCATTGCTTAGAAAGAATTTGGCTGAAAACCTTTGCAGGAATTTCTTATCTTTGATGGAAGATCCTTCAGAATACTCTTGTGCTTCTAGATATCTCCTCACTTCATGGTACCATGGTTTCTCCTCGTCAGTGTTGATCTCACAACAGTGTGCAGGTTCTTCAAATCTTTCGATAGTAATTCGGGGAGCTTCGTTGTCCCAATTGACCTTGACCATAGATGAAATGGTTGCTAAGGCATCTGCCAACTAGTTTTATTCCCTTGGAAAGTGTTCAAAGGTGACCTCTTCTAAGTAAGGGGCTAAGGTTAACACAAGCTCTTTGTAAGGGATGAGATTTGGATGTCTGGTATCCCACTCTCCTTTGAATTGACTAATTACCAATGCTGAATCCCCGTATACGCTTAAGAATTTGATTCTTAAATCAATGGCAGCCTTTAGACCTAAGATTCAAGCTTCATACTCGGCCATGTTGTTTGTACAGTCGAAGCATAATCTGGCAGTGAAGGGTGTATGACAGCCTTCGAGAGAAATGATCACAAGACCAATTCCGTTACCCAAAGAGTTGGAAGCTCCATCAAAAACCATAGTCCATTGGGATCCTGGTTCAGGTCCTTCATACGGTCCATGATTTTCACAGTCGATCACTAGCATGATATTCTCATCCGAGAATTCAAAGTTCATGGATTGATAGTCATAAACATCTTGATAGGCCAAATGATCCGCCAACACACTTCCTTTGATTGCTTATTGTATGGTGTATTGGATGTCGTATTCAGTCAGGATCATCTGCCATCTAGCTATTCATCCAGAGAGAGGTGGCTTCTCGAAGATGTACTTGATAGGGTCCATCATAGAAATCAACAAAGTGGTGTGAGTTAACATATACTATCTTAGCCGACGAGCAGCCCATACCAGAGCGCAACAAGTTTTCTCGAGCAGTGAATATCTTATTTCATAGTCGGTAAACTTTTTGCTCAGGTAGTATATTGCATTCTCTTTTCAGCCAGACTCGTCATATTGGCCCAAAACACACCCTATTGAATTATCTAATACAATCAAATACATAATCAGAGGTCTTCCTTCAACTGGAGGCATTAGGATAGGAGGTTCTTGTAAATATTCCTTGATCTTGTCAAAGACTATTTGGCAGTCGTTGTTCCATCTGACTACTTGATCTTTCTTTAAGAGTTTGAAGATTTGCTCACAAGTAGCAGTCAAGTGAGAAATGAATCGAGCAATGTAGTTAAGTCAACCTAAGAAACCCCTGACGTCTTTCTCAGTACAGGGAGCTGGCATTTCTTGTATGGCTTTGACTTTTACAGGTTCGACCTTAATACCTTTGCCACTGACGACAAAACCCAGGAGTTTTCCATACCTCACCCCGAAGGTGCACTTGTTGGGGGTTTAGTCTTAGCTTATACTTATTTAATCTTTCAAACATCTTTTGTGAGTGATCAAGGTGTTCTTCCCAAGTCTGCGACCTTGCAATCATATCATCTACATAGAATTTTATCTCATGATGGATCATGTCATGAAATAGGGCTATCATAGCTCGTTGATAGGTTTCCTCTGCATTCTTCAATCCGAATGGCATGACCTTGTAACAAAAATTGCCCCACCGTGTGTAGCGATAAAAAATGTAGCTGTGTAAATCAGAGATTGAGCTATTAATTAACTCGACTCACGAAATAAAGAGTCGCCACTGCACTTTATTATTTCCAAGGGAAAAGGGAAAAGAGCGAAATAAAACCCTTAAATATGAAATGTAAAGTAATACTTAAAAGTAAATAAAATACAATGCGTTTTTTGAAAGAGATCGAAGGTTCGGGGGTTGGTTATACAAAGGGAAGGTACTAGAACTCAATGTATTTATGGTACATCGCATGAATCTTTTAAAATATCTGTATTTTGTTAAAAATGGTTTGTTTGGTTAAAATGGTTGTGGATGAGATTTTGAAGATACGACGACCTAGTGTCGAAGTATTTGACTTAAAAGGGGTGTGAGTTTTAAAATTGACTTTTTAGGAAAAGTTTTAACTTAAGATTAACAAAACTAAAAATGTATGAAGGGTATCGCACAATCGTATAAGATATATTTGATGATATAAAGTCAACAAAGTAAAATATTTTCCTTAGAACTTAGACGAACGAAAGATATAAAGATTAAATGATGAGAATAAAGTTAATTAGAATGATAATTGAACAATAACAAAAATTAAATAAAAGACTAGTTTATACTAGCATGTATTTTTTATCAATTAAATAACAAAAATTAAATAAAAGACTAATTTATTAGCATGTATTTTTGAACAATTAAATAAATAACAAATTAAATAGGAGATTAATTTAATAGAATGTATTTTTGTATTTTTATAATGGAAAGAAATAATTATATATATAAAATAACTAAACTAATATTTTTTTATCAAATATATTTAATAGAAATGGGAAATGAGGCTAAAGAACTAAAAAACGAAATAAAATGTCGTAAAGAGGGGTTGAACTCAGGTCTCTTTGGTTGCAACAGATATGCGTTGCCACTGAACTAAGTTATTTTATCTATTATATCTATGCTTTAATTAAAATAAAAGGTGATGAAGACAATGGATTGGACCCACAGGCCCATTGGGCCGACCCGGTTTTGGGAAGAAACAAGGAAGATTGTTGAAATCCCTAAACAGAAAAAAGGCGCCGCATTGCTTTTGTCAACATGGGGAATGGAAATTGCACAAAATTAAACTGATTCCCAATAACTCTTCTTTCTATGTTTTTTTATCGTGAAAAACAAAAATTAATACTCTCTCTACCTTATTCACAAATCTTCATCTCTCTAAATCCATTCCTTTATCTTTGTCATAATTAATCACTTCTTGGGCTGGTTTTGTTGTGGTGGTGGACAAGAGGGAGATGCGACAAAGGGAGTTGTTGTTGTCTGCTAGCAGGCAGAAGATGGAGTTTGAATGGGACGGTGGATTTCGAGTAGTGTGAGGATGGGATCCAGAGGTATCAAGTGGGATGGTGAAGTTGAAGATGGTGAGTCGGTGATATGAAGTGGATGGTGGAGTGAGTTAGTTGATGCTCGGCGAAAACAGGGAGGGAGTATTTACAGTGAATGGATGTGGGTGTTGAAGGCACCGATTGGTGCTGTAAGATAGAACTAGCTGAAGGTGAGTAAGCAGAAAGGAGTATTACTCGGTGAGGGAAGTAGCAGTTGTAGGCTGAAGAAGATGTTGAGTGAAGTGGGTCAGATGGGTTGTGGAAAGGTGGGCGATGGGTGTACCGCAAGTTTGATGATAATGGAGGCGTTCTAGAAGAAGAACATGGGGAGTATTTCATGAAGGTTGCACGAAAGAGAAGAGGAATTGGAGGTATAGCGAAGGATATTATCTTTCTGTTTATTCTGTATTTCTCCTACTGTGAAAATTTTCTCCTATTTCTTGGGGTTTGAACAAAAGTTTTCTTTTTGTGGGTGGATATGAATGCTACGGTGAAGAGGAAGGAGATTAGTAGTTGTTGTTGTGAGCTCTTGCTGGGGTACTGGATTGTTGTCTTTATTTCCCTTCTTTTCAGCTCCATCTGCAGAGCCAGAACATACTCTTTGACTATGATAATCAATTCCTTTACATCATCCGCTCCCTTCCTTGATTCTACGATAATCAAAGGAATTGTATGAAAAATATTGACAAATGTACGGAGAGCTTAAATGAAGCTTCAAAAGCAGTAAGTTCTCCCTTCCTCTCTTGTTGATGCTCAAACTCCTTTGACTCTGATTATTTGCTTGTAATTCTTGAACAAACTTCCTCTCTTTTTTCTGTCCTCTTTTTTGTCCATGAAGATGGCCTTTTATAGTGAAATATGTGGTGTTTTAGGGGGGGGGGGAGTGAGACATTTGAACAGTTATGAATGCCCTATTTTGATACTTTTCCATACAGTTTTGAGTTACCATTTTAGTGTAACATCTAGGCTGTTATGATGTAGGGCAGTAGTGTGTAGCAGACTGGTTTATAGCAGTTTTTGGTAGCATTTAGACTGTTGCAGGCTGCTATTTTGGACAGCAAAAGTGCCACAAAAATTGGACTGTTATTGTTGAAACAAGGCTGGGAAAATGGGTAGCAGGCTGCTATTTTTTTGTACTGGTTTGTAGGGGCTGCAATATGATATTGGGCTGATTTGATTGTTGGACATCAAGGCTTTATTGGGGCAAGATTTGAAGCTTTAGAAAATAACAATAGGTCTAGAATTTATCTTTTTATGTAACATTGAATGGAAAATTGTCTTGAATATATTTCTCTCAATTCCTTTGTAATTATAAACACTTTGGATCATTATTTGTCTTGATGAAATTCAAAATCTTCCACTTGAATTTGGAAAGGAATTGATTGATACTTGAATGAATTTTTGAATAATAATTGAACAATGATGCAAGCCTTAAGACCTCAATCTTGCATCTTGTGTTTAGAGATCTAAATGAATTACATGAATTGATCTTGTAATGAAGTTGTAACCATCATGTATTTATTCTTATGATGAATGATTATCTTGAATCAAATTTCTCTTTTCAATATCTCCTTTAATAAATGCCTCGTGTGAATTCAAATGGCCATGGTGGAAATCCATCAAAGTAATCACACAAAAATAATCTTGAATAAATGCAATGTGATGAATGATTTGAATCTTGAATGAACCCTTTTGGTAACTTCTATTTAGTTAACACTTGAATTCACATGATGAAAATTCCAAGTATTCTAAATAAATTCTTCCAAAGTGATCTTGAATTCAATCACCCACTCTAACGAAATTCACCCCGCTTCATGTAAGTATAAGAAATCGAATCGTACTTAAAAGCTTCGAATGATCACTAGAAGAGGGATTTGAGGCGAAATGCTATCACATTGAGAAATTGACACAGTGAACTGAACTTAGAGATCAAGAAACTCTTAAATCATGACAAACGTCCTATGAAGTCTTTTCATGACTTTCTAAACATGATTTGTCTTCAACATTTAAAGAAAACTTGCAGACGACTTTTGGTCGAAGTGCTCGGGATTGACCTGCATAGCCTGATCTTTTCTTGTATTTCAAGGCAAGGTGAAACACACGTGGACCAATGGTAATGGAACCTTGACTGTTTTTATGAAGAATTTTGGAAAAGCTTGAGGCAATTTGTTGAACAGATCATGGAAATAAACACACGATTCTCTGAAAGTTCCCCAAAACAAGCTATCACACTCGAGACATCCGTGATCAAAATAAGCCTGAACAATGTTCGAGACTCCATGCTCTGAGATTAGAAGCTGTGCCTTGATGAGTCAGTCTTCAAGAATTAATGATCAATTGTACTTTTGGCTTGAGAGACTCAAAACCCTAATTGAGGCGTGACGCCTGATGCTCTTGATTTTGACCTGTTTCTGCGCATGAAATCAAAGAAACAAAAAACATACACTTCGTGCTAGATTAGAAGTTAGTCATGTATAAGATAAAATGTTAACGACACTCAATAATCTCTGCACACGTAATGCTCGGAGGTGAGAAGTTTTAAACCGACCATATTTCGGAACCTTGATGTATATAACAAAAAAATGCAAATGAAGATTGGATCTTAGGTCAAAAATTGGGGTATGAAAGTTGCCTCTATTTAAGTTTCTTCTATCCGGAGATATGAAGATTGAAATCTTCGTCTCGACGAGATTGAAGGGACTTAAATACAAAATACGCAATTTTTGGCCCTAAGATACCACCATTGTGTTTATGATATGAATGTAATATTTGAATCTTACAGGGAATGATGCCGCATGAGACAAACTAATGTGGAGAAGCCAAACACATGATAAAATAATCCAAAGGGGAAGAGATTATAACTCCACTGGAGAAATAAAGCCATAGACTTCGAATGAGAGACTCCTATTAGGGAATAACTTTGAGAGAAATCAATTTTCTGACTCTAATAAATAAAACGCCTTACATAGGCTATGAAAAAAATAGATGGCTACTGACCCAAGATGATGGTTGTGATGCGGTGGGAGAACTGACTTGAGGTTTTGCGTTTGTGTTTGCAAATGTTGCGGTTTAGCAAGAGTCGCCACCGACTTTTATTTTATCCAAAAGGAAAGGTAAAAAAGCACAGGAAAGACCTTTGAGATTGTTTTTGAGTTCGGGGGGTAGATTATGAAAAGGGAAGGTGCTAGCACCCTTTTCATCCATGGTTTTCCATGGACTCTTAGTTACTTGTTTTAGATCACTTGCTTTGCTTTGACAATTGTTTGAAATGGTGCTTTGTGTGGTTTTGAAAGTATTTTGAAAAGAGGCCTTTGTTTAGGCAATCTTTGTAATTATTCTCGTTCGTAAGAATGTATACAAAGATGTTTGTCTTTTGAAAAATGTTTCAATGTTTTGAAAGTTGTTTGGAAATGTTTTGAAATTGTTTGGAAATGTTTTGAAATGTGTGTGTGTTTGTTTGAAAGTAGAAAGGATTATTTTGAAGTTGATCAAGTAACTAGAAGCTTATCTACCTACTCAAAAGTCTTTCCTACACATTTTTATTCCTTTGACATTGTTGACCTACTATTGTTTTAGTAGACAACCCTATCTTTGGATGTTAAACGGGACGGGCGTGGGTTATTGTATGACCATGATAGCAACGGTGCCAAGTATCTTAGCTTGTTTTGGGGACTAAGATCATTTGTTTTTATAGGCAACCTTGTCTAGCGTCATTGACGGACTATGATCTTTTTGTTTTGTTTGATTTTTGCCAAGATACTTAGCATGCATACCATGGCCATTTTTTAAGGCAACCAAGTGGGTGAAACCCTATAGGTGCTTGTGTGCAAGATGTTGTCATTTTTCATGCATTTTTGTCTTGCATTAGGTCATGCTATTTGTTTGATTTTTGTCTTATCATACAAACCCTAATTTACTAAATATGTATATAATACGATAAATTGCATAAAATAAATCTAAGCTATTACAACAATATTATGGGAGGGGGATACAAGTTTTTGAATGGGGATATTTGTTCAAAATAAAACCCTAATTTACTATTACAACCCAATTGAATTTATTGAACAATAAATAAATAAACAAATATTTAAATATGCCATAAAAATGTAAATATGCAAAAATGTTTTGTAATTGTTTTATGTATGTAAAAAATAAATTATTTAAGTTCTAAAAATAAGAAAAAAAATATTATTATTTTTGAAAGGGGAAACCCTAATTTTGTTTTAAAAGAAAATATGTTTTATATTATTCATTTTATCCATTTTTGTTCAAGAAAAATAATAATAATAATATTATGTACAAATATTAAATATTAAATATGTATGAAAAATAAATATTTAATGTGTATAATATAATAAAATAAAATATTTAAGTATTTTTATTATTATTTACAAGTTTATTTAAGAAAATAAGTTTTATAAACCTAATAAACTATTTTTATGCCAAAAAAAAATAAAAAATAAAAAGCAAAAAATTAAGAAAATATTTTTGGGTTTTTTTAATGTTCAGAAAAAAGATAATAAAGTCAATAATCACAAAAGATATAAAAAATATGCAAAATATAAAAAATGGGCCAAGGGGGTGTAAATAGGAAACATGGGGGGTGCAAAAAGTCAGAAAACAAAGGCCCAGGCGCGCCAGGCCCAGCACCTGTCGTCCCTGTCCTCCAGCCAAACAAACACGCGCGCTTGTGCTTCAAATCCTGTTCTTGCTCATGCTTTCATAAAATCAAAAACTCATAACACAAAAAATGTAGCTTATGAACTCACGATTCCAATGATATAAAATTCATGACCTAACTCTAAAAGACCAAGGGGAATTTTAATGGCCCTAATTTCTGACCTAGTTTTTTCAGCATGTTCAACAACCAAATACTCTTAGCTCAGTTAATATAAATGGAAAGTATGCATATGTACAATTTCAGCAAGTTAAGGACTACATCTTTGCTTCACAAATCGTGACCTAAGGATGCCTAAATAAAGAGATAGAAACTTGACAAATAGCTTGTTCAGTTGAGTTTGGATATGGCAATGTGGGAACTTTGAGTGAGGCCTGAAGGTCGTGTGAGCTTCCTTGAAGTTCCCTCAAGCTATCCCAATGCTCAGCTTGCCTTGAAGTTGCCTGAAACTCCTTGTAAAAGTCAACCTGCAAACTCCAAAAATGAAAATGGTGAAGCTTGAAACAGGGGTTACAGTTGCAAGACAAAGGCCTGGACAGTTTAGGTAGGAGGTATGGAATGTGTTTGAAGCCTTGAAACAAAAAACACACGAGCAAAATATGATTTGGCTTGAGTTTTGCAGAAGATGCCCTGTTTGGGAAGAAAAATGGGATTTTGGTGTTTGAGAGTGTTTGAGATGTTAGCAATTCGTGCTTTGGCTTGTTACAAGATTCTGAGGTTGTTTCAAATGATACAAAGTCTTGCCTTTAACAGATACACAAGCTTACTTGACTTTTGCAAGTTTACTTGCTTTTGAAGAAAGTTTGAAGTGACAATGCAAAAGCTTGTACTTGCTAGCTTATGGACTGCATAGAGTTGGTACAAGTTGCCTGATGTTTATGGATCTTGTTTGCAACAAAAGATCAGGTCTATGGCTCAAGAAATGTAAAGTTGGAAAAAACAAGCTTTATCAAAGTAGTATTATGAACTTTATGCCATAAATGGATTAAACTCTTGTACAATGCTCCATAGTTCAAAATAAAGCCATTGTCCACTGAATTAGCATTCAATTATGGAGTGTAGAAAGGATTAGGACTTGTAATGCCAAGTACAAGCATGCTAGGACAAATTTGCAACTTGAACCAATGTGAAAATGCCTTGAACAAAAGTGATAAATTGCCATTTTCATTTCTTCGATTCTCCCTAACCATAAATGATCTTGGAGAGTTCTTGGACATTTTGGAAAGCTTGTAACATGCTCTATAATCCATCTTTGAAATGAAGTTGGAGATTACCCTTGGAACTAGGTGAAAAGTTGCCATGAAGTTAGATCAAAAATCTGCCTAAACTAGGGCAAAATTTCACTAAGTTAAAAAGTTTATGGACCCTTATTCACAAAATCATAACTTGAGATCCAAGCATATTTTGGGAAAACTTTATGAATCAAAGTTGTATATTTCATGGAGGACTACAAATTTCATGTTGGAAGTTTTCTTTGAATCCAATTGCATCATGGTGAAAAAGTTGTGGAAAGTTGGGAAAAAATAAGAAATTTCCATAACTTAGAAAAATTCTAAGTTATGAAAATTTTCAAATTAAAACCCTAATTTGCAAATTTAGATTTCTTGGTCAACAAGTTTCACATTTTGGCATATCTTGATGAATTATGACCCTTGGCACTTGGTTTTGACCAAAAAGTCAAAGTTTGACTTTTCAGTGTACAGTTGATTTTTGATCAGTTGACTGGAAAATTCATCTGTCAATCCTATGCATTTGAGATCTTTTGAACTATGTCATTAGGTCAAGATGATGCCATTGAGTCCTTGAAATCATTATTGAACCCAATTGGTCATTGGCTAAGTCAAAAATAAGAAATTGCCCTTTCTCAGTCAAAACCCTAATTTTGACCATTTTGCCCTTTTGATGATCTGATCAAATTTCTTAAGGAGTTGTGGTCCAAACTTGATCAAATGGTACATAGGAGCCTAGAATATTGTTGTGGATCAAAAATTATGAAGTTTGACTGTAAATTGGCCATGGTTGACTTTTTCCCCAATATAGCTGATTTTTAGGTCAACTGTCCAATTGACTGGGCAAAAATGTGATTCAAGGCTTGAAACTTGATATGAGAAATCTCAGGGATCCAAGATGGTGTATGAAAGTCACATGAAGAATTGATGGTCCAAAAATCCTTGTGCAAACTCAAACCCTAATTTCAGGTCATTAGTGCAAGGTGAGGTCTTGAGCTGAGCAAACCCTAATCCTGTCTGGAGTCCAAGGAGTCTTGTGAGGAAAATCTTGATAAAATAAGAGGGAAAATTTTGGGGTACAACAGCTGCCCCCGTTCAATCTTCTTGAACCTGAAGAGTTAGATTGGCGAGTTTGCCGTTCGTGACTCGAAGGTAAAAGATGATTGGACACTAGAGTGCCCGTAAATTTGCACTCGTCAAAATGTAGATGAGGGAATGGACTTAAAGATGCCATTTGGAGATGTGATAGAATCTTGTTGGAGATGGGCTTAAAGATGCCATCCAAGAATGTCAGCTGAGTTGTAAGTTGTAAGTCAAAAGAATGAGTATTCAGAATGGTGTCCGCGTCTGGAACGTATTTGAACTATATCTGGAGTCTGAATCTGAATGAGCAATGGAATAGCATCCGTATCTGGAGCGTATCCAAGATGTATCTGAATGTTGAATCAGAATAAGCACTAGAATAGCATCAGTGTTTGGAGCGTCTCTTAGCTTGGGAGAATCGGAATAAGTGACAGAATGGCAACCGTGTCTGGAGTGTATCCGTACTAGAATCTGAATAAGTGACAGAATGACTTTCGTATCTGGAGTGTATCTGTACTGTATTTGAGATCTGAGTCTGAATGAACAGCAGAATGACTTCGGTGTCTGGAGTGTATCTGAACTTTGAATTCTGAATAAGAGATCTGAATAAGTGACAGAACGGCTTCAGTGTCTGGAGCGTATCTGGACTGTATCTGAAGTTGATATCTGAATGAGTAGCAGAATGACTTCTGTGTCTGGAGTGTATTCGTACTGTATCTGAATAAGTGACAGAATGACTTCCGTGTCTGGAGTTTATCCGTACTGTATCTGAGATCTGAGTTTGAATGAGCAACAAAATGACTTCCGTGTCTGGAGTGTATCTGAACTGTATCTTGATCTTGAATTTCTGAATGAATAATAGAATGACTTCCGTGTCTGGAGTGTATCTTTACTGTATCTGAGGTTGAAATCTAAATGAGTAATAGAATGACTTCCGTGTCTGGAGTGTATCTTTACTGTATTTGAAATCTTTGAATATTGTTAATGATAGTTGTTGATCTTATCCTGAAAAGGGTAAAATGTTAGCTGAAACACAGAGTTATGTTGCATGAAATGTATGATGCAATAAATGTGCTTTATCAATGCTTATGATGTATGGATGTAATGTATGCCCATGTAAGCTGATTTGATGTATTACTGAGGAAAATAAATCCTTGAGAGCTGGGGATAATACAATCCTTGACTGCTACCGGGGAAAATAAATCCTTGACCGCTGCTGGAGATTTCAAAATCTTTGATCACTGAGGATGAGAAATCCTTGGTGACTAATGGGGATTAGAAATCCTTGACAAACTTCTGTGGGGATGTGAGAATCCTTCATGTCTTGAAGTTGGAATATTGACAGAATCCGTTGTGAGAGTAATGCTAAACTGCTTGAGAAATTTGCTTGGAGAATCCAGAGAATTTGATGACTTCTACTGGGGGTAACACAATGGGAATCCTTATTCTGCTGAGGAATAGGGGAAACTCTGATGACTTCTGCGGGGTACTAAGAATGAGAATCTTCATTCTGTTGAGGAGTAATGAAAACTTTGGCGACTTCACTAGGGAAATGAGAATGAGAATCTTCAATCTACTGGAGGAGTAAAAACTCTATGGGGAAGAAGGCTTACTGCTGGAGAGTAAGTTTAGGAGTTTTCGGTCGTCTGCCACTCTACTGGGGAGTTATCCTAGGTTGAGGAGAGACAAAAGTTAACTGTTATCTGATTGATTTCCAGGCTTCAAAGTAACTTGCTGGGGAAATTGGATGGTTTCCGCTGGGGAATAATAGTTAGAAGTCTTGACTCGACTGGGGAGGAAGGTTTCAGCTCCGCTGCGGATTTGTAACTTAAAGTCTTTGCTCCGCTGGGGATTGGGGGTTTGAAGTTTTAACTCTGATGGGGAATAAAGGTTTGAAATTATAACTCTGCTGGGGATATATATTTCAAGGTTTTAGCTCCGCCGGGGATCTAGATGATGTACCGTAGGGGATTGCTCCTGGAATAGCCTAAAGATATTTTCTTATCCTTTCAGTCTGTCATTAATTGTTCTTTTCCATCCTGTTTATTTGTAAACAGTAATTATGTTCAAATGCATATGTTCATCAATGAATCATTGGATGCTTTTGCAAATAAAAACACAAGTGTAAAAGAAAAGAAGGAAAATAGTTTTATGTACTTTGAAAGAGACATCTTTGTATTTAATTTGAATAAGTGTTTTGTACAAAGGAGACGGGCATCCTAGTAAGAGGATGGTGTCATAAAAGTAAGAAAATTTTATACAAAGAAAGATAGCTATGTGTGTAAAAATCCCATGGGGTTCCCATTCTGCTATAGCCTTCGTAACTCCGAATATCTTGTCCATCCGTTGCTTCGTCCGAAAATGATTGGATTGATCAGAAGCTCATAATTTGTTTGTGAAGAGATTGTCCTTAAAGTGATCCGACGAGACATAGCCATACGCTTTAATTCCCTAACTTTTTCCTGGACCACCCTTTCGGGTTTTTAGTCCACAGGGAAACCCTTTTTTTCCCAAGTCGCCCTTTTGGGTTTTCAACTTGCCGGGTGTACAGATTTTTTTTTATTTATCCCTAATTTTTTCCTAAACCACCCTTTCGGGTTTTCGATTCACCGGGATGCCCTTTTTTTGCCTAGGTGTGTCAACCTAGCGGGTCATTTATGCATAGTATCTTTTGACTATGTCTACGTTCGCAGGGTGCGGCAGATCGTCGCCGTCCATGGTGGTTAAGATCATTGCCCCACCAGAAAAGATGTTCTTGATTACAAATGGTCCTTCATAGGTAGGAGTCCATTTGCCCCTGGGATCACTTTGTGGCAAGATAATGCGCTTGATTACCAGATCCCCGACTTGATATGTCTGGCGTCTGACTTTCTTGTTAAAAGCTTTGATCATCCATTTTTGATACGTCTGACCGTGGCAAACATCAATGAGTCTCTTCTCGTCAATTAAGTTCAATTGATCAAGCCGGGTTTGGATCCAATCGTATTCACTCAAACCAGCATCTTTCATGATTCTCAAGGAGGGAATCTGAACCTCGATAGGTAAAACAGCCTCCATGCCATATACCAAGGAATAGGGTGTTTCCCCAGTTGATGTGCGTGCCATGGTACGGTACCCGTGAAGAGCAAATGGTAACATTTCATGCCAGTTCTTGTAGGTGACTGTCATCTTTTGTATGATCTTCTTGATATTTTTGTTCGCAGCTTCGACTGCACCATTCATCTTTGGTCGATAGGGAGATGAATTGTGATGTTGAATTTTGAACTGCTCGCACAAAGCAGTGATCATAGTATTGTTCAGGTTTGTACCGTTATCAGTGATGATCCTTTCGGGGATACCGTACCGGAAAATAAGGTTCTGTTTAATGAAGCGGGCAACAACATTCTTAGTAACGGATGCGAAGGAAGCTTCTTCGACCCACTTGGTGAAGTAGTCAATGGACACCAAAATGAAGCGGTGTCCATTGGATGCTGTAGGCTTGATCTCTCCAATCATGTCGATTCCCCACATAGCGAATGGCCAAGGAGCTGTTAAGACATTTAGAGGAACAAGAGGCATGTGCACCTTGTATGCATAGATTTGACATTTGTGGCAAGTCTGGGAGTGTTGATAGCAGTCAGCTTCCATGGTAGACCAATAATAGCCTGCCCTTAGAATCTTCTTAGCCATCGTATTCCCGCTAGAGTGAGTGCCGAAGGTACCTTCATGCAATTCAACCATGATCTTTTCAGCTTCATCTTTATCCATACAACGGAGCAGAACAAGATCATGATTGCGCTTGTATAGGATGCCATTACTCAAGAAGAACTTTGCCGAGAATCTCCTTAAGAACTTTTTGTCATTGACGGAAGCTCCTTCAGGGTATTCTTGAGCCTCGAGATACCTTTTGACTTCATGAAACCACAGCTGGTCCACTACTTCTTCGGTATTAATCTCGTGACAATGTGCAGGTTCGTCCATCCGCTCAATGGTGATTTGAGGAGCCTCATTATCCCAGTTAAGTTTAAACATGGATGACATTGTAGCTAGAGCATCTGCTAGCTGATTTTCTTCTCGCGGAAAGTGCTCGAAGGTAATCTGCTCGAAATGTGGTAACAATGTCAAGACATGTTCTTTGTAAGGGATGGGGTTTGGATGTTTAGTGTCCCACTCTACTTTGATCTGACTGATGACCAAAGTTGAGTCCCCAAACACAATCAAAGATTTGATTCCCAAGTCTATGGCAACCTTGAGTCCAAAGATGCAAGCTTCATACTCTGCCATGTTGTTCGTATAGTTGAAGCAAAGTATGGCGGTGAAAGGAGTATGGCAACCTTCTAGGGAGATGAGTACCGTGCCGATACCGTTGCCAAGTGCATTGGAGGCTCCATAAAAGTACAGGGTCCATCGGGATCCTTGTACAGGTCCGTCATATGGTCTGAAACCTTCAACGTTGTCCAATGTCATGATGTATTCGTCGGGGAAGTAGAACCTCATGGATTGGTAATCTTCGACAACTTGATGAGCCAGATGGTCAGCTAGCACACTCCCATTTATATATTTTTGGGTCGTGTACTGTATGTCATATTCCATTAGGATCATCTGCCATCTTGCTATTCTTCCAGATAGAGCAGGCTTCTCAAAGATGTACTTGATCGAATCCATCTTAGATATCAGTAAAGTGGTATGAGTCAACATATACTGCCTTAGCCGGTGAGCAGCCTATACCAAAGCGCAACAAGTTTTCTCGAGCATTGAGTATCGGGTCTCACAGTCGGTAAACTTTTTGCTAAGGTAATGAATGGCATGCTCTTTTCGGCCAGACTTGTCATGTTGGCCCAGTACGCACCCCATTGAATTCTCTAGGACGGTCAGATACATGATTAGCGGTCTTCCCTCGACGGGTGGCATCAAGATAGGAGGTTCTAGCAAATACTCCTTGATTTTATCGAAAGCAACTTGGCAGTCATCATTCCATCTAACTACCTGATCTTTCTTCAACAGCTTGAAGATTGGTTCACAAGTAGATGTTAGGTGAGAAATGAACCTAGCAATGTAGTTTAGGCGTCCCAAAAAACCTCTGACCTCCTTCTCAGTGCGAGGAGCATGCATTTCTTGTATAGATTTGACTTTGGCAGGATCAACCTCGATGCCTTTGTTGCTGACAATGAAACCTAAGAGTTTACCGGACCGGACTCCGAATGTGCACTTGTTTGGGTTCAATCTGAGCTTGTACTCCTTCAACCTAACAAACAGCTTTTGCAAGTGATCAAGGTGTTCTTCTTCAGTTTGTGATCGGGATATCATGTCATCTACGTAGACCTC
Source organism: Vicia faba (assembly GCA_948472305.1). NCBI lineage: Eukaryota > Viridiplantae > Streptophyta > Magnoliopsida > Fabales > Fabaceae > Vicia > Vicia faba. Next base: position 1,511,286,209 of record OX451737.1, on the reverse strand, counting down.
TATCTCATGATGTATCATATCATGAAACAAAGCTACCATGGCGCGTTGATAGGTTGCCCCAGCATTCTTCAGTCCAAATGGCATCACTTTGTAGCAGAACGTACCCCACTGTGTGACAAAAGTAGTTTTCTCCATGTCCTTAGGTGCCATTTTGATCTGGTTATAGCCTGAGAATCCGTCCATGAAAGAAAATACTTTGTGCTGAGCTGTGTTATCGACCATGATGTCAATGTGCAGAAGTGGAAAATCATCTTTAGGGATGACCCTGTTTAAGTCTCTATAATCCATGCACATTCTCACTTTGTCGTCTTTCTTAGGCACGGGCACAATGTTAGCAACCCATTGTGGATAGGAAGTAACAACCAAAAATCCAACATTGAACTGCTTCATAACTTCTGCTTTGATCTTCTCTGACATGTCAGGTCTCATGCGGAAGACCTTTTGTTTAACTGGTGGACAGTCTTCTCTTGTGGGCAGACGGTGTACCACAATGTCTGTATCAAGTCCTGGCATGTCTTTGTATGACCAGGCGAAGATCTCAACATAATTATGCAATAGCTGAATTAGGCGCTCCATGACACTCGGCTCTAGATTGGCACCTATCTTGATTTCCTTTTTGTCATCCTCAGTACCCAAGTTGATTGTATCCAACTGCTCCTCATGTGGCTGAATTGTTCTTTCCTCTTTTTGTAGAAGTCTAGCCAATTCCCCTGGCACATCACAATCTTCCTCACCTTCGTATTCGGCTTGGTTGATCAGATCTTCAGAGTCACTGAAGGCTATAGCAGTATCGTTACCCATGGGATCCGGAATGGAAGGGTACTTGCATTTGTGAGTGTGGGTGTGTGTAAGGGATAGCCATCTTAAAACAATAAAATGTAAAAGAAAGACAATGAGCATAAGAGGTTTAAATATGAAAAGCGTCCATGATTCATTAAAATGACATATGAAAATGAAATAAGAACCCTTACAAATGGACCTATATGCCCCGGGTAAGACACAAGGTTGAAAAAGTACAAATTGTTTGTGAATTATTAGAGTCCAACAGAAATGGAAAAGATAAATTACTGATTTATGAAAGTAATCAGAACAAAGTCTTTTGCTTCCCATTTGCACAGTCCTCCGTCAACAGTAGGAAAAATCCAGTCTTCCAAGCTGCCCTCTTCTTTACTGTCTTCTAGTGCATTAACCCCTTGGTGGATGATCTTCACAAGTGGCCCTCCGGCACAGGAGCGACGCACAACCTTATGACTAGTCGAAATAAACCCCAGGCCGAATTTGTCTGATTTGAAAGGAAAGTCGGGAAGCTTCCCCCAGATAGTGGATCCGCCTTCTTCCACTACTGCCCTATCATCCTTGAGAGATGACATTCGAGGTACAGGTCTGGTAATCACAGGAGTTGAAGATACCTCTTTGGTCGCCGCTATTTCTTCAGAAACTTCCTCAAAGTGTTGGAAAGGGGTCTCTATGAATTCTCCATCTAACTCCACATAACGGAAGGAGTTCAGATGACTGATCATGTATTCCTCTTCGCCATGAACAGTTATGATTTTCCCATGGACATGGTACTTGAGCTTTTGATGCAGAGTATAAGTGACAACTCCAGCATGGTGAATCCAAGGTCTTCCCAATAGGCAAGAATAGGAAGGACAGATGTCCATCACGTAGAATGTCGAATTGAACGTCTGGGTACCCACCTTGATCGGGATGTCCACCTCTCCATGGACCATCCTCTTAGAACCATTAAAGGCTCTGACAATGATGTTGCTGGGTTTCAGGGTTAAGCCTTCATAGTCCAATCTATCCAAGGCTTTCTTCGGCAAGACATTTAAAGATGAACCAGTGTCTACCAGTACGTGTGCTAGGGTTGTCCCTCTGCATTCCACCGAGACATGCAAAGCATCATTATGTTTTCTCCCTTTAGAAGTTAAATCTGCATTGGAGATTCCTAGACCATTGTCAGCTGTTAAACTAGCCCCACATTCCTGGAATTGATCAGCGGAGGTTTCTTGTGGCACGTGGTCTGTCTTCAAAAACTTGACCAAAGCTTTAGCATGTGCCTCAGAGCAGAGCAACAGGGCTAACATAGATATTTTGGAAGGGGTCTGCCCCAGTTGTTCAACAACATTGTAATCACTTTTCTTAATGATCCTCAGAATCTCTTCCATCTCTTTCTGGGATGTATCAGGAATAACTAGTGATCGAGCCTTCGTTAAGACAGGCTCCTCTTGGACATTATTTCCTTTGTCAGCGGAAACAGGGATGGGAATTGTATTGTCATTGTTGGCAGGTACACTTGCAGGTGTAATCACTGGGGTAATCTTCGGAATGGCCGCGGCCAAAGACTGTTGTTGGAGGAGCAATCTCTGGAGAAAATATTCTTCCACTTCGGGTAACTTTGCTTGTTCCGGCAATGTTACTGATGTCGGGATTATCCTCCTCAGAGCTTTCTTCTTCAATGGTCTGTTCAATCTGTTTGACACCATGGTAGTATATTTCTCCACCATAGTTCCATGGTACCATTTTATCGGATTTGTATGTGGTTGGTCCGGGCATTGTTATCTTCAATGGAGTAGTCATAGGAGCAGATGTAATCCTAACGGGTTTTTTAGGAACCCTGGAAGGATTGGCGTATATGGTTATTATTGAAACTTCTGAAACTGGAATGGGTGAAACACGAGCTTTCTCAAACAAAATTTCCTTGTTATCAATCAATAGTTGGATTCCTTTCTTCAATAGAGGACAGTCAAATGGGGAGGACAGGCAAGCATGGAAATCTTGGTCACAACCTGGGAACACCCCAGCCTTAAACAAATTCAAATTGATGGTTAGGAGAGGAGTTGATAATTCTTCCACAGTAGAAATAAACAGATCTTCTTCCACAACATTGGCATTGTGCCCATGCCTAGGCATAGGTGCAGAGATAACATTCGGCTTTTGAGGAGCTTCAAATTCAACTTCCTTTGCGTCAATCAGATCTTGTATCTTATTCTTCAGGGCCCAACAGTTGTTGGTGTCGTGCCCTGGACTTTATGAGTGGTACGCGCATCTGGCGTTGGGATGGTAATGTGGAGAAGTAGTGTTAGGGTTTTTAGGGGCCTCTTTCAGCATGGCCAGGTTCAACTTCAAGAGATGTGGTAAAACATGAGCAAGAGTCATGTTTATCTTGGTGAATTGCCTTATAGGCCTTTCCACCCTTTGCTGGTTATTCCTCGGCTGATCATTTCTTGGCTGGTTGTTTCTCGGCTGGTCTGACGCAGACTTCTGAATCATAACGGCCCCCACAGTTGGTCGTCTTTCAATTCTTCCCTGATTCCTCTAGGCATAGACAGCAGACACTTCTTTCTTTCCCGTGAAGGGCTTTTTTGCAGCAGCAGAGGTAGATGCATCCTTCTGAATTTTCCCGCTTCTAATACCGACCTCCACTCTTTCGCCAGTCAGAATCAATTCAGTGAAACCTGCAGAGGAGCTCCCAATCAGGTGATTAAAGAAAGGACCTGACAGAGTCCCCAATAACATATCAACTAGCTCTCTTTCAGATAAAGGTGGTTGCACCCTTCCGGCCAAATCCCTCCACTTCTGGGCGTAGTCTTTGAAGCCCTTGTTGGTAGCCATGGCCATACTCTGTAGCTGAGTACGGGTTGGAGCCAAGTCGGCGTTGTATTGATACTGTTTATAGAATGAGGCTGCCAAGTTTTCCCAATTATGAACATCTGCTCTCTCCAACTGGTAGAACCAATCAAGCTGCATTCCCGAAAGACTGTCCTGGAAAAGTGGACCCATAGGTCTTTGTCAGAAGAATGTGGTTGAATTTTCCTGACATAAGATCGTAGGTGCATCTTTGGGAAAGACACCCCATCGTACTTAGCAAATAGTGGCCCTTTAAATTTAGGAGGGATTACAATTCCAGAAACCAGCCCTAACTCCTCAAAATCCAGCCCCGGAACTCTCTGTATCTCCATGGTAGCTAGACGTTCTTCCAAGTTTTTGTATTTGTCATCGGCCGAAGGGTACTGCTGTTCAGAATAGTCTTCATCCTCCTCTTCTTCAGCTTCAGACTCAGATGGCACTGCAGTTCCTTTTCCTTTTCCTTCCCCCTCTTCGGATGTTGATGGGAATTCCAAAGTCAGTCTGGCTTGTCCTTCAAATCTTCTACCCATAAGAACCACCCCAACTCTCTTCTTCTTGTTTTTCTCTTTTTCCTTCTCTAGTAGAGTCTTGAGCTCCTCCTGCCCCTTGGCCAAGGTCAGAAGTAGCTGTTGAAATTGTGAATTATGGGCTTGCAAATCTTTGACCGTTTGTTCAATATCCATCTTGCTGAAATAAACAGCAGAGAGATGAGGAAACTTGGTGTGAAGACCTGTTTATGCATATGATGAATGATATGTATTCATGTAATGCTTTCAAGGATTCAGAAATTCAGATTTGTTTTAAACAAAAAAGAAACACACGTCATATTAATAAGATATATTTTTTAGTACATCAATGCCCCATGGGAAAAATAATACAAAATTCTAAGGTAAAAAGACGTTGCACATCCTCTTTGGTGCAATGTAGGTGTTGAGAGTCTGCTCTTCGTGAAGTTGACGAGTGAGTTCCAAAACCTTCTTCTCGCTTGCGTAGAATTGTGCTTCGAAAGTATCGCGCTCTCCCTTTAGCTGTATCCAACTCCTTTGTAAATCTTCGAGTGATGTTGGCATGTTAGGATGTAGGAGGGTGTATGGAACCTCTCCTTCCATAACAGGCTCTATAATCACAGGGAGAATGGAGGGGTAAGGCATCATAAGACTTTGGGCTCGGGTTCGTACCCACTTGAGGTAAGGCTCAAGGGGGATGGAATTCTTGTTTCCCAGAGTCTTACTGTCTACCTTGTTGGGCATCATCCAAGCTCGGATGAACCTTTGATGGAATCCTTGGTCGTCGTTGTCGAAGTCGAAAACCAAACCTTGAATCATCATATCATGTAGGCCATCCCTTCGGGCATAACCGAACTGTCTCAGAGCCAAGCAGGGGTTGTAGGTGATGCCTCCCCTAATGCCAAGTAGAGGGACATTAAGGAATTCCCCACAACGGTCAATGATAATGACATTCTCTCTGGATCGAGAACACCAATGAATATCTGAATGTGTAAGGGTCATCAACCGTTGTAACCACCTCAAGCCTTGCTCATTCTTCAAAACTGATTGGGGAAGATGAGAAATAAACCATCTTGCCAGTAGAGGAGTGCAACACATGAGAACACCTCTTTTCCTCATTGTTCGAGTGTGAAAAGAGTGGAGGATATCCCCAAGCAATGTAGGCAGCGGGTTGCGAGCCATGAAGATTTTGACAGCACTCACATCTATGAGTTGATTAGGGTTAGGGAACAAGACCATCCCATAGATGAGAAGAGCTACAATCTCCTCAAAAGCTTGTAAGTCCAAGGAATTCCAGCAGCTTTGGGCCTTCTCAAACAAGAACTTTGCCAAGAAACCTTTGACACCACTTCTAGTTTCCCAATGTGTTGTGACATCAGAGGAGTGCAAGTGTAAGGCTTGAGCAATCTCTTCTGGCTTTGGATCTCTTTCCATACTGTTGAAGGGTAGGTTTATTGAGAACAGGAATCCTCAAGAGTTGAGAAAATTCCTCCAAAGTAGGCACAAGTTGGTAGTCAGGAAATGTAAAGCAGTGATGCAAAGGATCAAAGAACTGGAAGAGAGCTTTCAGCATGTCCTCCTCAATGTTGACAGTGACCAAGTTGAGCAGATGACCATGTCTCTCGGTGAATGGAGAGTTCTCATGAATCCTTGAAGCTAGCTCCTTGAGTTGTGGAGGAATTCTTACAAGGTTGACTTGGATAGTTTTCCGGCGAAGTGAATCCATATCCTACAAAAAGGGAACAAAGATGAAAATCCAAAATCCTTGAAATGGTTAGTGGATGCATATGATGCTTCATGATGTCCATGATGTTATGCACAAGTATATATGTACAAACAAATCACACAAGTTCCTAGTTTAGGCTTGCATGGGGTTTCAAAGGTAAGTACCCTCTTGAAGTTTAGTTGGCTCAACCTATCCTAGAAATAGTAACCGGGTTCTAAGGAGCTCAATATCACTGGATTGTTTCCTTGTTCATTGTTTCAATTCAGCCTCTTTACTGGCGACCGAAATATTCCAAGGAACCAACCCTCAATGAGTGTAGTATCGAGTATCTACCAACTTTGGACTGCACCAAAGCCGGTCATCTCACTACATCCTAAAAGGCCAAGTTGGTCAAGTAAAGGTTCTAAAAGTCCATTAGTGCTTCATGACATCACTCAGTGGCCCCATATTCTCTTTGATTGACTCAAAGGCTACCGGTACCCACAAATATGTCACACTAATATAGCTATTGCTTAGACCATGTCGGTATACCCTGCACAGTTTCCACAACGTATTGCTATTTACCTATGAATGTTTCCCAAATCCGGGTAGAGGATTCAAAACCCAAACAATAGAACCAAAGTGTAAAGCATACAAGTCAAGCAAGATAAGCATGTAAAGGTGATCTAAAACCCTAAGGTAAACCCACTTTTATATTTGTCCCCAGCAGAGTTGCCAATTCTGTGATGCGGTGGGAGAACTGACTTGAGGTTTTGCGTTTGTGTTCACAAATGTTGCGGTTTAGCAAGAGTCGCCACCGACTTTTATTTTATCCAAAAGGAAAGGTAAAAAAGCACAGGAAAGACCTTTGAGATTGTTTTTGAGTTCGGGGGGTAGATTATGAAAAGGGAAGGTGCTAGCATCCTTTTCATCCATGGTTTTCCATGGGCTCTTAGTTACTTGTTTTAGATCACTTGCTTTGCTTTGACAATTGTTTGAAATGGTGCTTTGTGTGGTTTTGAAAGTATTTTGAAAAGAGGCATTTGTTTAGGCAATCTTTGTAATGATTCTCGTTCGTAAGAATGTATACAAAGATGTTTGTCTTTTGAAAAATGTTTCAATGTTTTGAAAGTTGTTTGGAAATGTTTTGAAATTGTTTGGAAATGTTTTGAAATGTGTGTGTGTTTGTTTGAAAGTAGCAAGGATTATTTTGAAGTTGATCAAGTAACTAGAAGCTTATCTACCTACTCAAAAGTCTTTCCTACACATTTTTATTCCTTTGACATTGTTGACCTACTATTGTTTTAGTAGACAACCCTATCTTTGGATGTTAAACGGGACGAGCGTGGGTCATCGTATGACCATGATAGCAACGATTCCAAGTATCTTAGCTTGTTTTTGGGACTAAGATCATTTGTTTTTTTAGGAAACCTTGTCTAGCGTCATCGAGGAACTATGATCTTTCTGTTTTGTTTGATTTTTGCCAAGATACTTAGCATGCATACCATGGCCATTTTTTAAGGCAACCAAGTGGGTGAAACCCTAGAGGTGCTTGTGTGCAAGGTGTTGTCATTTTTCATGCATTTTTGTCTTGCGTTAGGTCATGCTATTTGTTTGATTTTTGTCTTATCATACAAACCATAATTTACTAAACATGTATATAATGCGATAAATTGCGTAAAGTAAATCTAAGCTATTACTACAATATTATGGGAGGGGGGATACAAGTTTTTGAATGGGGATATTTGCTCAAAATAAAACCCTAATTTACTATTACAACCCAATTGAATTTATTGTACAATAAATAAATAAACAAATATTTAAATATGCAATAAAAATGTAAATATGCAAAAATGTTTTGTAATTGTTTTATGTATGTAAAAAATAAATTATTTAAGTTCTAAAAATAAGAAATTTTTTTTATTATTTTTGAAAGGGGAAACCCTAATTTTGTTTTAAAAGAAAATATGTTTTATATTATTCATTTTATCCATTTTTGTTCAAGAAAAATAATAATAATATTATGTACAAATATTAAATATTAAATATGTATGAAAAATAAATATTTAATGTGTATAATATAATAAAATAAAATATGTAAGTATTTTTATTATTATTTATAAGTTTATTTAAGAAAATAAGTTTTATAAACCTAATAAACTATTTTTATGCCAAAAAAAAAAGCAAAAAATTAAGAAAATATTTTTGGGTTTTTTAATGTTTAGAAAAAAAATAATAAAGTCAATAATCACAAAAGAAATAAAAAAATATGCAAAATATAAAAAATGGGCCAAGGGGGTGCAAATAGGAAACAGGGGGGGTGCGTGCAAAAAGTTAGAAAAGCAAGGCCCATGTGCGCCAGGCCCAGCACCTGTCGTCCCTGTCCTACAGCCAAACAAACGCGCAGGCTTCTGCTTCAAATCCTGTTCTTGCTCATGCTTGCATAAAATCAAAAACTCATAACACAAAAAATGTAGCTTATGAACTCACAATTCCAATGATATAAAATTCATGACCTAACTCTAAAAGACCAAGGGGAATTTTAATGGCCCTAATTTCTGACCTAGTTTTTTCAGCATGTTCAACAACCAAATACTCTTAGCTCAGTTAATATAAATGGAAAGTATGCATATGTACAGTTTCAGCAAGTTAAGGACTACATCTTTGCTTCACAAATCGTGACCTAAGGATGCCTAAATAGAGAGATAGAAACTTGACAAATAGCTTGTTCAGTTGAGTTTGGATATGGCAATGTGGGAACTTTGAGTGAGGCCTGAAGGTCGTGTGAGCTTCCTTGAAGTTCCCTCAAGCTATCCCAATGCTCAGCTTGCCTTGAAGTTGCCTGAAACTCCTTGTAGAATTCAACCTGCAAACTCCAAAAATGAAAATGGTGAAGCTTGAAACAGGGGTTACAGTTGCAAGACAAAGGCCTGGACAGTTTAGGTAGGAGGTATGGAATGTGTTTGATGCCTTGAAACAAAAAACGCACGAGCAACATATGATTTGGCTTGAGTTTTGCAGAAGATACCCTGTTTGGGCAGAAAAATGGGATTTTGGTGTTTGAGAGTGTTTGAGATGTTAGCAATTCGTGCTTTGGCTTGTTACAAGATTCTGAGGTTGTTTCAAATGATACAAAGTCTTTCCTTTAACAGATACACAAGCTTACTTGACTTTTGCAAGTTTACTTGCTTTTGAAGAAAGTTTGAAGTGACAATGCAAAAGCTTATACTTGCTAGCTTATGGACTGCATAGAGTTGGTACAAGTTGCCTGATGTTTATGGATCTTGTTTGCAAGAAAAGATCAGGTTCATGGCTCAAGAAATGTAAAGTTGGAAAAAGCAAGCTTTATCAAAGTAGTATTATGAACTTTATGCCATAAATGGATTAAACTCTTGTGCAATGCTCCATAGATCAAAATAAAGCCATGGTCCACTGAATTAGCATTTAATTATGTAGTGTAGAAAGGATTAGGACCTGTAATGCCAAGTACAAGCATGCTAGGACAGATTTGCAACTTGAACCAATGTGAAAATGCCTTGAACAAAAGTGATAAATTGCCATTTTCATTTCTTCGATTCTCCCTAACCATAAATGATCTTGGAGAGTTCTTGGACATTTTGGAAAGATTGTAACATGCTATACAATCCATATTTGAAATTAAGTTTGAGATTCCCCTTGGAACTAGGTGAAAAGTTTCCATGAAGTTAGATAAAAAATCTGTCTAAACTAGGGCAAAATTTCACTAAGTTAAAAAGTTTATGGACCCTTATTCACAAAATAATAACTTGAGATCCAAGCATCTTTTGGGAAACCTTTGTGAATCAAAGTTGTAGATTTCATGGAGGACTATAACTTTCATGTTGGAAGTTTTCTTTGAATCCAATTGCATCATGGTGAAAAAGTTGTGGAAAGTTGGGAAAAATAAGAAATTTCCATAACTTAGAAAAATTCTAAGTTATGAAAATTTTCAAATTAAAACCCTAATTTGAAAATTTAGGTTTCTTGGTCAAAATTTTTCACATTTTGGCATATCTTGATGAATTATGACCCTTGACACTTGATTTTGACCAAAAAGTCAAAGTTTGACTTTTCAGTGTACAGTTGATTTTTGATCAATTGACTGGAAAATTCATCTGTCAATCATATGCATTTGAGATCTTTTGAACTATGTGATTAGGTCAAGATGATGCAATTGAGTCCTTGAAATCATGCTTGAACCCAATTGGTCATTGGCTAGGTCAAAAATCAGAAATTGCCCTTTCTCAATCAAAACCCTAATTTTGACCATTTTGCCCTTTTGATGATCTGATCAAATTTCTTGAGGAGTTGTGGTCCAAACTTGATCAAATCGTACATAGGAGCTTAGAATGTTGTTGTGGATCAAAAATTATGAAGTTTGACTGTAAATTGGCCATGGTTGGATTTTTCCCCAATACAACTGATTTTTAGGTCAATTGTCCAATTGATTGGGCAAAAATGTGATTCAAGGCTTGAAACTTGATATGAGCAATCTTAGGGGTCCAAGATGGTGTATGAAAGTCACATAAAGCATTTATGGTCCAAAAATCCTTGTGCAAACTCAAACCCTAATTTCAGGTCATCAGTGCAAGGTGAGGTCTTGAGCTGAGCAAACCCTAATCCTGTTTGGAGTCCAAGGAGTCTTGTGAGGAAAATATTGTTAAATAAGAGGGAAAATTTTGGGGTACAACAATGGTGAGTTTACAACTCAGGGTCAAAAGGTAGACAAAAGATATACCAACTTTTACTGATAGTGAACTACCGATTTTTACTAAAAGTAGAGATTTCATAACAAACTTCTCTACGGGACTTTTCCGGAGAGATACCATTTGCTGCTAAAATAACATATTGATGTGGATACACAAGCAGCTCAAATAAAGAGGCTGCCACTTACTGTCTTCAAAGGATATTAATAAACACACAAGATGCTCATGAAGAGACCGCTGCTTGCTGTCTTCCAAAGATATCAATAACACACAAGCTTCTCATGAAGAGACTGTCGCTTGTTGTCTTCCTAAGATATCAATAATATACAAGCTGCTCATGAAGAGTCTTCCACTTGTTGTCTCAAAATATATTAATGAACACACAAGCTTCTCATGAAGAGTCCGTCACTTGCTGTCTCAAAAGATATCAATAATACACAAGCTGCTCATGAAGAGTCTGCCACATGCCATATCTAAAGATATCAATAATACACAAGGTGTTCATGAAGAGTCTTCCACATGCTGTCTTCCAAAGATATCAATAACACAAGCTGCTCTAAGAATTTGGTGGAAGATATACACTAACTTTCAAATCTAGTTCAAGTCCAAGGATTATTTAACATATGGGAAATACCTTAAAGGAATAATTCTTGGCATTGGCAAAGTTCATACACTAACTTTCAAATCTAGTTCAAGTCCAATGATTATTTCACATATGGGAAATACCTTAAAGGAAGAATTATTGGTATTGGTAAAGTTCATACACTAACTTTTATATCCATTGAAGATGTATTTTATGTTGAAGAACAAAAGACAACTTCTAAGAAAAAGACAACTTTGTTGAAAAGGCTTTAAATTCATCAAGTATGAATGGTTTATGAAGTCACTTTTGAGGTAAAACTCATAGGTAAAATTTTTTTTTATATTTATAATTTCATTATATATTTTAAGTCCTTCCCATTCCTTTTTTGCTAAAGACAAAGGGGGAGAAGATATATATATATATATATATATATATATATATATATATATATATATATATATATATATATATATATATATATATATATATATATATATATATATATATATATATATATGTGTGTGTGTGTGTGTGTGTGTGTGTGTGTGTGTGTGTGTGTGTGTGTATGTGTGTGTGTGTGTGTGTGTGTGTGTGTGTGTGTGTGTGTGTGTGTGTGTGTGTGTGTGTGTGTGTGTGTGTGTGTGTGTGTGTGTGTGTGTGTGTGTGTGTGTATGTTTGTATCTAACTATTGCAACCCAAAGAAAGATGAAAATTCTCTATGATTCAAGGGAGAACTTTGATCAAGAGGGAGTTATCAAAGATAGGGGGAGCATTCACATAAGAGTTTCTCATTATTTCTAAAAGAGACACGCATATTCAACATTATGTTTTGATGAAGATAACTACTATGTGAATTTATCAAAGGATGAGAAAAAGCATCATGAAGCAATATGGCTATGGTTAAGCTTTCAATATTATTATATGTATTATCCATTTTTATTGCATCTTTCCCTTCTTTTTTGATAATGTCAAAGGGGGAGAAGGATGTGGCACTTTATGCTTCTACATTTCCTATCTTAAATTTTAAGGTACTCTTTAACCAAGATGAACGAATTCAAAGGATTCCAACCCTCTCACACAAAGGGAGAGTTATGCATCTTAAGGGGAAAAGCTCTTTCCGGAAATTACAACGCATCAAGCAAGATCGTTTTTCATCATAAAAAAGGGGGAGAATGTAAAATCAAGCTTCTCAAATGCACTTTTGTTTTGATGAAGACAAACCATGATTGACAAAGAAGGAAAGATTATTGATCAAGCTAAAAGCATCTGTGGATAAAGTCTTTGGTTCAAGCACTTAGCAAAATTTCAAGGTATGATGATAATACTTACTTTGAACTTAAGACATAGATGCTCAATGGTCAAAAGAAATATTTTATATTGCCCAAATCCCTACTCAAGTTTTTTCTAAGCTAAAAATCATTTTTCACTTGAGTGCAATCGATTCGCATATTAGTGCAATCGATTGCATGTTTCAATTTTTCAAAACATTTGCTATTGTTTCTAAGTGCAATCGATTTGCATGATTGTGCAATTAATTGCACTCAATCAATTTTTTCTAATGACTTCAAATGCAATCGATTTACAATCTTGTGCAATCGATTGCACACTCAATTTTTTTTGAATTTCTAGCTGTTGAAACCTCATGCAATCGATTTACACAAAGGGTGCAATCGATTGCATGCTGAACGATTTTGAAAAACAGCAGCTTTACACATGCCTGTTCATAACACCATTTCATGGAAACCTTTCACTCAATCTTGGCAATTGTTCATGATTCATTTACTGAACTTTATGCTGTTTCAAAAGGGTGCTATGAACATATAAATACTCATTTTCAAAATCATTTATACACCTCTTTCAATTATATTTTCTGAATTTTCAAAAATCAAACTCAAGCTGTTATACATTTTCATACACAAGTTTTCTGCACACTTTCACATATTGTTAACCAGAAAACTTTGAGCATTATATATCTTGAGTCATTGTATACTATTATCATTGGAAGAGAAGATAAATTAATTGATTAAATCACTCAAAGTGATCATTGCTACTCAAAGTCACTCAAATCAAATATTGCTATACTTGCTTATTTTTCAGGATTGTTGAAAATAAGTTCAAGTGATTTTGAAATCTTGTTTTTCCAGGATTGTTGGATACAAGTAAGGTCACCTTGAGAGGATTGTTCTCATTGTTGACATAGTGAAAATCCAAGAGGATTATTCTTGGTCCAAGAGGATTGTTCTTGGTGGTTTTATTGGTTAGAGTCTTGTATATAACGACTAGGGTGTCTTGTCTAGAGATCTAACAATAAGGAAATCTCTTTCATGTTGAAAGGAGACTGGTGTACTCTCAGAACGTGAGGATAACCAAGATACATCTTTGTATTCTTTACTTTTCTACATTTACCGCTTTCATCACTAGTCATAAACCAGAAAAGAAAGAAACACATTTGTAAACTCATGCACTAAACCATAAATTTTTAAAGTACCTAATTCACGCCCCCTCTTAGGCGCACTTCGTACTTACAATTGGCATCAGAGCAGGCTATAGGTAACCTATTCCTAAGAGATCCAAAATGGCTTCCGCAAATCAAAATCCTATTTTCAGAGATGGTGGTAGTAACAACAAGCCTCCTCTATTTTGTGGTGAATATTTTGACATCTGGAAAATACGCATGAAGGCACATATAGAAGCACAAGGATAAAAAATATGAGATGCCGTAGAGAATGGTCCATTTATCCCTATTACGGTAATCAATGGTGCTGGCTCATTGAAGCCTAAAGCCGCATGGGACGAAGATGATAAGAAGAAGGTTATTTATGATAAAAAGGAAATAAATCTTCTTCAAGGTGCACTTAGCATGGATGAATTCTTCCCTGTCTCGGCATGCAAAATGGTGAAAGAAATATGGGATACCTTGGTAGAAACTCATGAAGAAACCGCTGAAGTTAAAAGATCGAGATTAAATACATTGAGTCAAGAATACAAACTATTCAGAATGCAGCCCTGAGAATCAATCCTCGACTTGCAGAAAAGATTTGTACACTTGACAAATCATTTTAAAGCACTCGGTAAGACTTTAACTAATGATGAACTTAATATTAAAGTGCTTAGATCTTTATCCAGGGAATGGCAACCAAAAGTGACAACAATATCCGAGAAGAAGAATCTATCCACAATGACTTCCACCACTTTGTTCGGAAAACTTCAAGAATATGAGACGGAACTTGCAAGACTTGAAAAGCATGAAATCCAAGTAAAAGATTCAAAAGACACTGCTTTAAATACAAGGATAAAAAATCATGATAGCAATCAAGAGGATGAATCCACTAGTAGTGAAGATGATGATCTCATCAGGAAGATTGAAAAGGTTCTATGAAAAGAAAGAAAAAGGGAAGCACCAACAAGGAAGGTTATATGCTTTGAATGTGGAGAAAAGGGAAATGTTAAAAGTGAATGTCCTACACTTGAAAAGAAGAAGAAATATTTCAAGAGAAATAAAGATAAGAAGTCAAATAAAGCATATATAGCATGGGAAAGTTCATTTTCTGATTCCGAAAACAATCAACGTGTTAATCTTACATTAATGGCCTCACACCATTCCTATAGTGAAGATGACGAGGTTAGTAATGAACTCTCTATTTATGATAGTGATGCACAAGGTATTATAGATGAACTATTAAATGAATGCAAATTCTGTACAAGACTATTTCATCTCAAAAGAAACAAATTTCATCTTTAGAAGAAAAATGTGAGTCTATGGAAAAAGATCTCAAAGATGAAAAACAAAAATTTAGTGAGCAAAAACTGAATTTTGTATGCAAAAACTGTGAATCACTCTCTGTCCAAATTGTACAATTAAAAAGAGTTATTAAAAGATATGAAAAAGGTCAAATTGGATATGAATGTGTTCTTATCCAACAAAGATATTCCAATGATAAAAGTGGACTTGGATATTCAAAGTTTTCAAAACCAAGTTCTAACAAAACTATCTGTGTTAAGGCTAGTGATCAATCATCCAAAGAGAAAGTGAACAAACATAAAGTAGTTCATCAATATCCTAAAAAGAAAAAATTTCCTAAGAAGAAATCTTACCCTTATAGATATAGAAGTAACTTTGAACCTACTTGTTTTTATTGTGGTATTAAAGGCCACACACCTAATGCTTGCTATGTTAGAAACTTTAGTGTGGCAAGTGGGCATTATGTGTGGGTAAAGAAAGGAACTAACTATGATGGACCCAAAACATATTGGGTACCAAATAAAACTTAATTTATTTTGTAGGTTTTCTTGAGGACCACTTTAAATCTATGATGTTTTGATAAGTGGTGGCTCTAAGAATTTGGTGGAAGATATACACTAACTTTTAAATCTAGTTCAAGTCCAAGGATTATTTCACATATGGGAAATACCGTAAAGGAATAATTCTTTGCATTGGCAACGTTCATACACTAACTTTCAAATCTAGTTCAAGTCAAATGATTATTTCACATATGGGAAATACCTTAAAGGAAGAATTCTTGGCATTGGCAAAGTTCATACACTAACTTTTATATCCATTGAAGATGTACTTTATATTGAAGAACAAAAGACAAATTCTAAGGAAAAGACAACTTTGTTAAAAAGGCTTCAAATTCATCAAGGATGAATGGTTTATGAAGTCACTCTTGAGGTAAAACTCATAGGTAAAAATTGTTTTTATATTTATAATTTCATTATATATTTTAAGTCCTTCCCATTCCTTTTTTGCTAAAGACAAAGGGGGAGAAGATATATATATATATATATATATATATATATATATATATATATATATATATATATATATATATATATATATATATATATATATATATATATATATATATATATATATATATATATATATATATATATATATATATATATATATATCTGTGTGTGTGTGTGTGTGTGTGTGTGTGTGTGTGTGTGTGTGTGTGTGTGTGTGTGTGTGTGTGTGTGTGTGTGTGTTTGTCTCTAACTATTGCAGCCCAAAGAAAGATGAAAATTCTCTATGATTCAAGGGAGAACTTTGATCAAGAGGGAGTTATCAAAGATAGGGGGAGCATTCACATAAGAGTTTCTCATTATTTCTAAAAGAGACACGCATATTCAACATTATCTTTTGATGAAGATAACTACTATGTGAATTTATCAAAGGATGAGAAAAAGCATCATGAAGCAATATGGCTATGGTTAAACTTTCAATATTATTATATGTATTATCCATTTTTATTTCATCTTTCCCTTCTTTTTTGATAATGTCAAAGGGGGAGAAGGATGTGGCACTTTATGCTTCTACATTTCCTATCTTAAATTTTTAAGGCACTCTTTAACCAAGATGAACGAATTCAAAGGATTCCAACCCTCTCACACAAAGGGAGAGTTATGCATCTTAAGGGGAAAATCTCTTTCCGGAAATTACAACACATCAAGCAAGATCGTTTGTCATCATCAAAAAGGGGAGAATGTAAAATCAAGCTTCTCAAATGCACTTTTGTTTTGATGAAGACAGATCATGATTGACAAAGAAGGAAAAGATTATTGATCAAGCTAAAAGCATCTGTGGATAAAGTCTTTGGTTCAAGCACTTAGCAAAATTTCAAGGTATGATGATAATACTTACTTTCAACTTAAGACATAGATGCTCAATGGTCAAAAGAAATATTTTATATTGTCCAAATCCCTACTTAAGTTTTTTCTAAGCTAAAAATCATTTTTCACTTGAGTGCAATCGATTTGCATATTAGTGCAATCGATTGCATGTTTCAATTTTTCAAAACATTTGCTATTGTTTCTAAGTGCAATCGATTTGCATGTTTGTGCAATTAATCGCACTCAATCAATTTTTTCTAATGACTTCAAATGCAATCGATTTACACTCTTGTGCAATCGATTGCACACTCAATTTTTTTGAATTTCTAGCTGTTGAAACCTCGTGCAATCGATTTACACAAAGGGTGCAATCATTTGCATGCTGAACGATTTTGAAAAACAACAGCTTTACACATGTTTGTTCATAACACCATTTCATGGAAACCTTTCACTCAATCTTGGCAATTGTTCATGATTCATTTACAGAACTTTATGCTGTTTCAAAAGGGTGCTATGAACATATAAATACTCATTTTCAAAATCATTTATACACCTCTTTCAATTATATTTTCTGAATTTTCAAAAATCAAACTCAAGCTGTTATACATTTTCATACACAAGTTTTCTGCACACTTTCACATATTGTTAACCAGAAAACTTTGAGCATTATATATCTTGAGTCATTGTATACTATTATCATTGGAAGAGAAGATCAATTAATTGATTAAATCACTCAAAGTGATCATTGCTACTCAAAGTCACTCAAATCAAATATTGCTATACTTGCTTATTTTTCAGGATTGTTGAAAATAAGTTCAAGTGATTTTAAAATCTTGTTTTTCCAGGATTGTTGGATACAAGTAAGGTCACCTTGAGAGGATTGTTCTCATTGTTGACATAGTGAAAATCCAAGAGGATTATTCTTGGTCCAAGAGGATTGTTCTTGGTGGTTTTATTGGTTAGAGTCTTGTATAGAAGGACTAGGGTGTCTTGTCTAGAGATCTAACAATAAGGAAATCTCTTTCATGTTGAAAGGGGACTGGTGTACTCTCAGAATGTGAGGATAACCAAGATACATCTTTGTATTCTTTACTTTTCTGCATTTACCGCTTTCATCACTAGTCATAAACCAGAAAAGAAAGAAACAAATTTGTAAACTCATGCACTAAACCATAAATTTTTAAAGTACCTAATTCACGCCCCCTCATAGGCGCACTTCGTACTTACAATTGGCATCAGAGCAGGTTATAGGTAACCTGTTCCTAAGAGATCCAAAATGGCTTCCGCAAATCAAAATCATATTTTCAGAGATGGTGGTAGTAACAACAAGCCTCCTCTATTTTGTGGTGAATATTTTGACATCTGGAAAATACGCATGAAGGCACATATAGAAGCACAAGGAGAAGAAATATGAGATGCCGTAGAGAATGGTCCATTTAACCCTATAACGGTAATCAATGGTGCTGGCTCATTAAAGCCTAAAGCCGCATGGGACGAAGATGATAAGAAGAAGGTTATTTATGATAAAAAAGGAAATAAATCTTCTTCAAGGTGCACTTAGCATGGATGAATTCTTCCGTGTCTCGGCATGCAAAATGGTGAAAGAAATATGGGATACCTTGGTAGAAACTCATGAAGAAACCGCTGAAGTTAAAAGATCGAGATTAAATACATTGAGTCAAGAATACAAACTATTCAGAATGCAGCGCTGAGAATCAATCCTCGACTTGCAGAAAAGATTTGTACACTTGACAAATCATTTTAAAGCACTCAGTAAGACTTTAACTAATGATGAAATTAATCTTAAAGTGCTTATATCTTTATCCATGGAATGGAAACCAAAAGTAACAACAATATCCGAGAAGAATAATCTATCCACAATGACTTCCACCACTTTGTTCGGAAAACTTCAAGAATATGAGACGGAACTTGCAAGACTTGAAAAGCATGAAATCCAAGTAAAAGATTCAAAAGACACTACTTTAAATACAAGGATAAAAAATCATGATAGCAATCAAGAGGATGAATCCACTAGTAGTGAAGATCATGATCTCATCAGGAAGATTGAAAAGGTTCTACGAAAAGAAAGAAAAAGGGAAGCACCAACAAGGAAGGTTATATGCTTTGAATGTGGAGAAAAGGGACATGTTAAAAGTGAATGTCCTACACTTGAAAAGAAGAAGAAATATTTCAAGAGAAATAAAGATAAGAAGTCAAATAAAGCATATATAGCATGGGAAAGTTCATTTTCTGATTCCGAAAACAATCAACGTGTTAATCTTACATTAATGGCCTCACACCATTCCGATAGTGAAAATGACGAGGTTAGTAATGAACTCTCTATTTATGATAGTGATGCAGAAGGTATTATAGATGAACTATTAAATGAATGCAAATTCTGTACAAGACTATTTCATCTCAAAAGAAACAAATTTCATCTTTAGAAGAAAAATGTGAGTCTATGGAAAAAGATCTCAAAGATGAAAAACAAAACTTTAGTGAGCAAAAACTGAATTTTGTATGCAAAAACTGTGAATCACTCTCTGTCCAAATTGTCCAATTAAAAAGAGTTATTGAAAGATATGAAAAAGGTCAAATTGGATTGGAAGGTGTTCTTATCCAACAAAGATATTCCAATGATAAAAGTGGACTTGGATATTCAAAGTTTTCAAAACCAAGTTCTAACAAAACTATCTTTGTTAAGGCTAGTGATCAATCATCCAAAGAGAAAGTGAACAAACCTAAAGTAGTTCATCAATATCCTAAAAAGAAAACATTTCCTAAGAAGAAATCTTACCCTTATAGATATAGAAGTAACTTTGAACCTACTTGTTTTTATTGTGGTATTAAAGGCCACACACCTAATGCTTGCTATGTTAGAAACTTTAGTGTGGCAAGTGGGCATTATGTGTGGGTAAAGAAAGGAACTAACTATGATGGACCCAAAGCATATTGGGTACCAAATCAAACTTAATTTATTTTTTAGGTTTTCTGAGGACCACTTTAAATCTATGATGTTTTGATAAGTGGTGGCTCTAAGAATTTGGTGGAAGATATACACTAACTTTCAAATCTAGTTCAAGTCCAAGGATTATTTCAGATATGGGAAATACCTTAAAGGAATAATTCTTGGCATTGGCAAAGTTCATACACTAACTTTCAAATCTAGTTCAAGTCCAATGATTATTTCACATATGGGAAATACCTTAAAGGAAGAATTCTTGGCATTGGCAAAGTTCATACACTAACTTTTATATCCATTGAAGATGTACTTTATGTTGAAGAACAAAAGACAACTTCTAAGAAAAAGACAACTTTGTTGAAAAGGCTTCAAATTCATCAAGGATGAATGGTTTATGAAGTCACTCTTGAGGTAAAACTCATAGGTAAAAATTATTTTTATATTTATAATTTCATTATATATTTTAAGTCCTTCCCATTCCTTTTTTGCTAAAGACAAAGGGGGAGAAGATATATATATATGTGTGTGTGTGTGTGTGTGTGTGTGTGTGTGTGTGTGTATGTTTGTCTCTAACTATTGCAGCCCAAAGAAAGATGAAAATTCTCTATGATTCAAGGGAGAACTTTGATCAAGAGGGAGTTATCAAAGATAGGGGGAGCATTCACATAAGAGTTTCTCATTATTTCTAAAAGAGACACGCATATTCAACATTATGTTTTGATGAAGATAACTACTATGTGCATTTATCAAAGGATGAGAAAAAGCATCATGAAGCAATATGGCTATGGTTAAGCTTTCAATATTATTATATTTATTATCCATTTTTATTGCATCTTTCCCTTCTTTTTTGATAATGTCAAAGGGGGAGAAGGATGTGGCACTTTATGCTTCTACATTTCCTATCTTAAATTTTTAAGGTACTCTTTAACCAAGATGAACGAATTCAAAGGATTCCAACCCTCTCACACAAAGGGAGAGTTATGCATCTTAAGGGGAAAAGCTCTTTCCGGAAATTACAACGCATCAAGCAAGATCGTTTGTCATCATCAAAAAGGGGAGAATGTAAAATCAAGCTTCTCAAATGCACTTTTGTTTTGATGAAGACAGATCATGATTGACAAAGAAGGAAAAGATTATTGATCAAGCTAAAAGCATCTGTGGATAAAGTCTTTGGTTCAAGCACTTAGCAAAATTTCAAGGTATGATGATAATACTTACTTTGAACTTAAGACATAGATGCTCAATGGTCAAAAGAAATATTTTATATTGTCCAAATCCCTACTTAAGTTTTTTCTAAGCTAAAAATCATTTTTCACTTGAGTGCAATCGATTTGCATATTAGTGCAATCGATTGCATGTTTCAATTTTTCAAAACATTTGCTATTGTTTCTAAGTGCAATCGATTTGCATGTTTGTGCAATTAATTGCACTCAATCAATTTTTTCTAATGACTTCAAATGCAATCGATTTACACTCTTGTGCAATCGATTGCACACTCAATTTTTTTCAATTTCTAGATGTTGAAACCTCGTGCAATCGATTTACACAAAGTGTGCAATCATTTGCATGCTGAACGATTTTGAAAAACAACAGCTTTACACATGCTTGTTCATAACACCATTTCATGGAAACCTTTCACTCAATCTTGGCAATTGTTCATGATTCCTTTACAGAACTTTATGCTGTTTCAAAAGGGTGATATGAACATATAAATACTCATTTTCAAAATCATTTATACACCTCTTTCAATTATATTTTCTGAATTTTCAAAAATCAAACTCAAGTTGTTATACATTTTCATACACAAGTTTTCTGCACACTTTCACATATTGTTAACTAGAAAACTTTGAGCATTATATATCTTGAGTCATTGTATACTATTATCATTGGAAGATAAGATCAATTAATTGATTAAATCACTCAAAGTGATCATTGCTACTCAAACTCACTCAAATCAAATATTGCTATACTTGCTTATTTTTCAAGATTGTTGAAAATAAGTTCAAGTGATTTTGAAATCTTGTTTTTCCAGGATTGTTGGATACAAGTAAGGTCACCTTGAGAGGATTATTCTCATTGTTGACATAGTGAAAATCCAAGAGGATTATTCTTGGTCCAAGAGGATTGTTCTTGTTGGTTTATTGGTTATAGTCTTGTATATAAGGACTAGGGTGTCTTGTTTAGAGATCTAACAATAAGGAAATCTCTTTCATGTTGAAAGGGAACTGGTGTACTCTCGGACTGTGAGGATAACCAAGATACATCTTTGTGTTCTTTACTTTTATGCATTTACCACTTTCATCACTAGTCATAAACCAGAAAAGAAAGAAGCACATTTGTAAACTCATGCACTAAACCAGAAATTTTTAGAGTACCTAATTCACCCCCCCCCTCTTAGGCGCACTTCATACTTACAAGTCCGCCACTTGTTGTCTTCCAAAGATATCAATAATATGCAAGCTGCTCATGAAGAGTTCGCCACTTGCTATTTTCCAAAGATATCAATAATACGCAAGTTGCTCATGAAGAGTCTTCCACTTGCTATATTCCAAAGAAATTAATAACACAAACTGCTCAAGAAGAGTCCGCCACTTATTGTCTTCCAAAGATATCAATAACACAAGCTTCTCATGAAGAGTCTGCCACTTGTTGTCACGTCGATATTCCAAAAGAATGTTGTGATAACACTACTAGGGAATAAAGTTCTTCTTCAATGGGGAACTATGAATAGGTCCTTCCTGAGGAGATCAAGTATTTAAATGCGCAAAATAAATGCGCTCTTGATCTAGGTTTCATAGCCTATAGAAAACCATGGGGTAACATATGTGTTGTATCCCAAAATTTGCCCTCCCATATTCTTCAAGATTTGCCAAGATCAAGGTTCAAAATCTCTCAAGGGTTGCATAGTCCAATTGCCTCCTAACACAGTCAAAATTAGGGTTTTGGTTATGGCAAAGAAATTGAAGTTTTCAAGGGTCCAATCAAGTCCCACATGCCCATATACATTGTCAAGCATCCATATGTCAAGTTTCAAGACTCACAGCATCAAATTGCACAGTCAAAAACCCTAATTGCTCCACAGTCAACTGCAGGGGCAAAATGGTCATTTGACAGTCAAAAGTCCAAATTTTTGGTCAACATCTTATTTTGAAGCCACAAACATCATTTGATCAATTCTTGATCATGATTCTCAGAACATGGCTCAAAAAGTCTCAAGATGCAAAAGTTTATATTCTGTACAAGCGGAACCATGATTCAACTTTGCTGCGTTGTGTGGATAAGACTGAAGCAGAAAGGATCATGGCAGAACTGCATGAAGGTACCTTCGGAACACATTCCAGTGGACACACTATGGCAAAGAAAATCCTTCGGGCAGGATATTTCTGGTCCACAATGGAAGCTGACTGTTACCAACATTCTCGGACATGTCATAAATGCCAGATTTATGCAGATAAGGTGCACGTTCCTCCAGTTCCTCTGAATGTCTTGACAGCACCTTGGCCTTTTGCAATGTGGGGTATTGATATGATCGGCGAGATTAAACCTACGGCATCCAACGGGCATCGTTTCATCCTGGTGGCGATCGATTACTTTACAAAGTGGGTTGAAGCAGCTTCCTATGCTACAGTAACCAAGAACGTTGTGGCACGGTTCATTCGGCATAACCTGATCTGTCGATACGGCATCCCAGAAAGGATCATTAAGGACAATGGTACTAATCTTAATAACAATATGATCACTGAGCTCTGCGAGCAATTCAAGATACAACACCACAACTCTTCTCCTTACCGGCCGAAGATGAATGGGGCTGTAGAAGCAGCTAATAAGAATATCAAGAAGATTGTGCAGAAGATGACAATGACCTATAAAGATTGGCACGAGATGTTACCGTTTGCTCTTCATGGGTACCGTACCTCAGCAAGAACGTCAACTGGGGCAACTCCCTTTTCTTTGGTCTATGGCATGGAGGCAGTCTTGCCGATTGAAGTCCAAATACCCTCTCTCCGAATAATGAAGGATGCAGATCTGAGCGAAGATGACTGGATCCAGACTCGACTTGATCAGTTAAATCTAATTGACGAAAAGAGACTCGCTGCTATTTGTCACGGTCAAACGTATCAAAAACGGATGATCAGGGCATTTAACAAGAAAGTCAGACCACAAGAGTATCAAGTTGGGGACCTGGTAATCAAGCGCATCATCCTTCCTCAAAGTGATCCCAGGGGCAAATGGACCCCCACATACGAAGGGCCATTTGTGGTTAAACATGTGTTCTCAGGAGGAGCCATGATTCTAACCACCATGGATGGTGACGACCTTCCTCACCCCGCCAATGCAGACATAGTAAAAAGATACTACGCATGATAAAAGACCCGCTAGGTTGACATACCTAGGCAAAAATTAGGGCTTCCTGGCGAACCAAAAGGGTTCGGGCAAAATGAGGGATGAAATGAAAAAATCTGTACACCCGGCAAGTCGAAAACCTGAAAAGGCGGCTTGGGCAAAAATGGGTATCCCGGTGGACTGAAAACCCGAAAGGGCGGTCCAGGCAAAAATTAGGGATTAAAGCGTAATACTATGTCTCATTGGATCACCTCGCATCCAGAATCCGGTATCAACATCAAGTTCAAACGGCATCGATCAATCAGCTTTATCTTCAACCGAGCAGCAAAGTGATGAGACACTCGAAGATATAAAGGCGATAGTAGAGTTGGAACCCAGTGGGATTATTCTTTTCACATAGCTGTTTTGTTTTCCCTTTTCGTAAAATTGTAT
This sequence comes from Vicia faba, assembly GCA_948472305.1. NCBI lineage: Eukaryota > Viridiplantae > Streptophyta > Magnoliopsida > Fabales > Fabaceae > Vicia > Vicia faba. The sequence goes on along the minus strand of OX451737.1, from coordinate 1,511,261,707 downwards.
ACACTCTGTTGTTCGGCGGCGTTCTCTTACTAGGACGTCAGCCTCTTGTACATAAACGCCTATTTACAGGCAAATTCAAAAATCAATACAAATTCACTTTTTCAGACCAATTGCCAGTTGTTTTTCCCTTTTCTGTTTTGTTTTGCCAAGAACGTCCAATGTTCGATTGTGATATATGCATTTGACACTAATTGCTAACTCATAAATATTTGCGTACGAAACAAAGGATTAATTACAGGTAATATTAGAAACAGGGGCAATAATGAGTTGTCTAAGAAATCTAATTGCTCTGTCCACCAAGGTACCAAGGTAAGTTCGGCTGAAGAATGTAACCAAGATATCATAATTCCCCAGAGAGTGAGCCAGCAAGTCAACAATACTCTCCCCAAGCAGAGATAGCCTACTCAGTCAGCCTTAAGGAAATTGGGTATCCCCAGCAGATCTCAACATTCCTCAGCAGTCTACAAACATTCCTAACAAGCATCCCCGACAGTCTTGATCTAAGATTGTTCCCCGGCGGTATACCAGACATTCAGTGGAGCCACTCCCCCAGTGCAATCTCAAAAGTTCCCTAGGAAAGCTGAATCCATCTCCCCAGCAGGAAGCTTATCCCCAGTAGATTCTGGAAGCTTGTCACCTGCATAGCACGAAAACGCGCTCCCCCGGCTTTATTCAAAGGTTATTTCCCCACCAGGATATAACTGGGTTATCCTCAGCCAATTACCACGGAAATATCGTCCCCGATGAAGTCTTCCTATCCCCCAGCGGAGTTCATCAAATCTTCCCTCAACAAAACTCAACAAAGGTATCCCCAGCGGAGTTATCATCAACCTCAACAAAGTGCCTCTCTTTCCCCACAGAGTTCACTCCCCGCAGAGTAATCTATTCGCCAAGTTTATTCCTCAACGGAGTCATCTTCTCCTACCGGTATTCTTGCAACCATCATCCCCAGCGGAAACAAAAAGCTCTACTCTTCCACATCAGCCCAGGATTCAATCTCCCGGCAGTCGTCGAGGATTTACTTTCCTAGACAAAAATACATTCATAAACACCACATCTTCATACATTATAGCATGCACATACGCATCATGAACATACAATCTCATTTATTGTGAGGACATCACGCATGTCATACATCATGACATTACATACAACTAACGTTTTGTCTTTTCAAGACAAAGGTCAATACGAAGATAATTACTATCAATAGTCGTGATTCCAGATCCGATTCCTGTATCTTGCCAGGGTGTATCTGTTGACGACTATATTCTAGACTCGATTCCTGTATCCTACCAGGGCACGTCTGAAGAGTTCGAAGATCCGATTCCCGTATCTTGCCAGGGTGTATCTGTTGACGACTATATCCCAGACTCGATTCCTGTATCCCGCCAGGGCACGTCTGAAGAGTTCGAAGATCCGATTCCTGTATCTTGCCAGGGTGTATCTGTTGACGACTATATTCCAGACTCGATTCCTGTATCTTGCCAGGGCACGTCTGAAGAGTTCGAAGATCCGATTCCTGTATCTTGCCAGGGTGTATCTGTTGACGACTATATTCCAGACTCGATTCCTGTATCCTGCCAGGGCACATCTGAAGAGTTCGAAGATCCGATTCCTGTATCTTGCCAGGGTGTATCTGTTGACGACTATATTCCAGACTCGATTCCTGTATCCTGCCAGGGCACGTCTGAAGAGTTCGAAGATCCGATTCCTGTATCTTGCCAGGGTGTATCTGTTGATGACTATATTCCAGACTCGATTCCTGTATCCTGCCAGGGCACGTCTGAAGAGTTCGAAGATCCGATTCCTGTATCTTGCCAGGGTGTATCTGTTGACGACTATATTCCAGACTCGATTCCTGTATCCTGCCAGGGCACGTCTGAAGAGTTCGAAGATCCGATTCCTGTATCTTGCCAGGGTGTATCTGTTGACAACTATATTCCAGACTCAATTCCTGTATCCTGCCAGGGCACGTCTGAAGAGTTCGAAGATCCGATTCCTGTATCTTGCCAGGGTGTATCTGTTGACGACTATATTCTCCGGACTCGATTCCTGTATCTTGCCAGGGCACGTCTGAAGAGTTTAAAGATTCGATTCCTGTATCCAGCCAGGGCACATCTACATAAAGAGTTTGAAGATCAACTCCTGTAACAGGCCAGGTAATTATTTTCTTTCTCAGGTACGCAAGTTCTCGCTAAGGAATCTCTTACGCGATCGACACCTAGATGGCATCTATAAGCCCATCCACATACCAACAGCCTCCAAATGGCGTCTATAAGCCCATTCCTGACAAGGTTCTGTCACACTTCCAGATGGCATCTATAAGCCCATCCTCCTATCCATCATCTCTCCAAATGGCATCTGTAAGCCCATTCCCGCTATTACACTGCTGATACTCTACTATGTGAGTGCAAATTTCTGGGCACTCTAGTGTTCAATCATCTTCCACCTTCGGATCACGAAAGGCACGGCAGGCAATCTACATCCTCAGGTCTAAGAAGATTGAACAGGGGCAACTGTTTTACCCCAAAATTTGCCCTCCCATATTCTTCAAGATTTGCCAAGATCAAGGTTCAAAGTCTCTCAAGGGTTGCATAGTCCAATTGCCTCCTAACACAGTCAAAATTAGGGTTTTGGTTCTGGCAAAGAAATTGAAGTTTTCAAGGGTCGAATCAAGTCCCACATGCCCATATACATTGTTAAGCATCCATATGTCAAGTTTCAAGACTCACAGCATCAAATTGCACAGTCAAAAACCCTAATTGCTCCACAGTCAACTACAGGGGCAAAATGGTCATTTGACAGTCAAAAGTCCAAATTTGTGGTCAAAATCTTATTTTGAAGCCACAAACATCATTTGATCAATTCTTGATCATGATTCTCAGAACATGGCTCAAAAAGTCTCAAGATGCAAAAGTTTCTATTTTTGGACAGTTGAAAAGTCAACTGCAAATTGACCAGGGCATAACTTCTTCATGGTTTATCAGAAAAATCCCATCCAAAGCTCATTTTGAAGAGGACAACATTTCCTACAACTCATCTTCACACTTCAAGTCCAAGAAATTCTCTCACAAAAAGTTATCAATTTCAACATTATAAGTCATTTTCAAAAGTCAACAAAAAGGCACTTTAAGTCAAAGACCATAACTTGAGATTGGTGAATCAAAATGACATGGGACCAAAGGCATTGGTTAGAGGACTTCAAGACCTTTCCAAAATGTCCAAGAACATGATCATAACTTAAACATTGAGCAAGATATGCCTTGGAGAAGTTGGGAAATTTTTGGGAATTTTGAAAAGTCAACTTTGTTTCAAAAGCTTCAAAAATGCTAATGGGCCTCAAATTCTTCCTTGAATCATTACCCAAAGCATATGCACAACCCATTAAGCTCAAAGGGATTTATTTTCTTATTTTTAATTAATTAATTGAATTATTATTATTATTAATTCATTTAATTAGATTTAAATATGAGAAAAATATCAAATAATGGTTTTAAATCTTTTTTGTGCAGCAAATATGTTCATTATATACAAGAGATTTCGTGCATCAATCAACAAGGCAATATCTTCCACAATTGGCAAGGATTTGCATGAAAAAAGATTGAAAAAAGATATGGAAAAATCAAATATTGAAATCATAAATTCATGGACCTTGGGCTTGTTTTCTTGACCTAATTTCATTCAGATACTTATACACAAGCTAACCCTATTCCAAGATACACGAAAAGCTGCTCAGAAAGAGAGAACAAAATTGCAAATTTTCACCAAAAACTTGAAATCTGAAATCACAGTTAGAGCATAATTCAAAGCTTCAAAAGCATTCTAATACGTTCCTGACATTGCTAGGAGTCGATTGCAATCAAGAACAAGCCCCCATACTCCAAGAATTGGTAGAACAAAATCACCCTTTTCATGAATATGTCCATAATCGATTTTTGATTTCCATGCATTATTCATGTGTTTTATTTGTTGATTTACACTAATAATGATGTTCTGAAGCGAATGGTACCATTTAATTGAACTAACGATGCTTGTATCCAAATCTGCCATGGATGAAACCTAGGGTTTTAGAAGCTCTAAATTAGGGGTTCTCACATATGGAAAAATTAGACCACCAGACTTATACAGCTGAATTCATGGCAACAAGACGAATCCATTGATGACATCGCACCCTTTTTATATTGAAGCATGTTCTATTCGCTATTTTTATAGATTGCAGTTTCTGGGGGTTTAAAACCCCCGCTATTTGCTTATGTTGCAGGTATAAAGATGAAGAAGAAGCTAGCGTGTCATTACATGATAGGGGGATTCAAATACTGGCGCGTAATTCTTTGTTTACACCACTAACTAATGTTTTTGTATATTATGTTTTTTATCTATCCAAATAACAAACGCACGCCATGGCTCAGTTGGTGGATGAGTTGTCTTGCAGGTATAGGGACCTGGGTTCGATTCCCAGGTCCCCCCACATATTGCATAATTTTTGTCTCAATGTATTCCTACGCAGCGTTCAATCAAAGGTTCACCATGCACGCATATGCTAAGGCCTGACAAGTGGCTTCAAGGTCCAATCTGAAGGTTGCAGGATGAGGTCCATGGTACACTCAGTCAACCATCCCACACGTGATCCCAAGAAGTCAAAAAAGGCTTTGATTCAATGGGCCAGAATTCTGCAATCTTACCTCCATAATGGGCCAGACACCCCCCTTGTTTGTATTCTTTTTAATTTTCTTTTCTTTTCAATTTTAATTCTTTTAATTGTTTTTAATTGTTTCTTTAATTTCATAAAATAATTTTCATAATAAAAAAATCAGAAACTAAAATATGTTAATATTTAATTCACCATTAATTTATTTTGTAAATAAACTCTAACCATTAATTTAGTAAATTAGGTTTCAAACTTTAATCTTTTCTCAATAAATAAAATAAGTAGAATTAGGGTTTTTGACCTTTTTATCTTTTTCTTAAATAAATAATTTTCTCTCATTATTATTATTATTAATTATTACTTTTGTAAATAAATATGTAATTTAATTAATTAGTGTAAATTAGATTAACTTGAATATTTTCTTAAATAATTAAAAATAATCTAGAATTAGGGTTTCCTTGTAAATTCTTTATTTTCATAAATACAAAAAAAAAACATAAAAACAATTTCTTTCCTTAATTAAATAATTAATTAGCTTTTTAATTCAATTTAATTTCAAAAGGGTCAAAACCCTCGGATTGTCAGTTTTAATTTCTATTTCGCACATTTATTTTCTTTTCGAATATTATGTAACTGCTCAAGGCTTGTAATAGTAATTAGGTTTTTTACTTTCTGCATTTTTATTCAAACGGGTCTTTGTATTTTGGCGATGTATAGACCCGCGCCTTGTAATAGCGTAGGATTTACCTTTCCGCATTTAAATTTCCGCACTCCTGAATTCTAAAACTTTGCATGAAAGAATGTATGGCTAATTAAAAGCAAGCGTAGCTCACAATGATGCCTGATCAAAGATAAATATTGACATGAAAACAATACACCAATTCACACAGCACTCCTAGGGTACGCCTCACCTGTTGCCTTCGAAATGTGGTCGTCAAGTATGGGACGTCTTAGTAAGTCCTTATGTCCATGATCCGGTTGCCTCGGAAAAGTTGCCTCGGATTAAAAAAGGATCAATGGCATAAGGGTAGCTTCTAAGGTGTCCTAACTGTTGCTTCGGTGACCACACTGTCCCTACAAACGAATTGACCCGAACACCTCCAACGGTGGTGCTACCTACCTCTCAATGGTGGGATGGCACTACCTTAAGGACATTTACACAGCCTAATTCCTTAGGGTAGGTAGATGACTCATAAATACTCACTCTATTCAAAAACAAATCAAAACTCTTTTCACACCGACACTTTCAAAAAGCTTTCAAAACAATTTTTCAAACACTCTTGAGGACTGATACAAGAGTCATTCAGAAATCTTTCAATGAAACTTTTTCAAACCCACACACATTTTGAAAAGCAAACACTTTGAAACACAATGAGCAAGTATCTAAGAGCCCATGGATAACCATGGATAGAAAGGGCGCTAACATCTTCCCTTTCTATAAATCTACCTCCCGAACCGAGAAACTATCTCATAAGGAATTTTGCTGTGCTTTTGTCCTGTCCATGTTGGAGAAAATAAAAGACGGTGGCGACTCTTGCTTCCGCGACATTTCGTGAACCAGCGTTAAACAGTCAGTTCTAAATCCACCGATCACAGAACTGGCGACTCTGTTGGGGATACTATTAAAGTGAGGTGTACCTTAGGATAGCTCAGACTTGTGTTTTCAATTGCTGTGTTTGTTTGCTTTATATTTGTGGGCATTGCATCGGAGTTACATAGATCCTAACCCGGATCTGGGGGATACCCTGTTAGGTAGCATAAGCTGTGAGGGACCTATCCGACGTAGACCGGCACGGGTGAAGCAGTGGCTACGTTGGTGTGGCACCTTGGTCTGTACCGATATCCCTTGTGTCGCAACAAGGAGAATATGGGTCTTCTGAGGAGTCATTAAGCACCAACCGACCTTAGAACCTTAAATGACCCAACTTGGCCAATAGAACAGTAGCAGTATGCTACGCCCATTGAGGCTAAACTCTCGTGATGGTTCTGGCTGCAAGAAAAGATTGCGATGCTGGAGTTATGACCGATTGAGGGTAGTCAGTGATATTGGGATCCTCTAGAACCCGGTTACTTCTGATAGGACAGGTCTTAACCAACCAACTGAAAGAGGGTAATACCTAGACCCCATGCTGGCCTAAACTCTAAGGGCTTGTCTTGTGTGACTTGTGTGCCTTATCATGTTTGCCTTTGTGAATATTTGTGGTGTGCTTTATCATAACATCATGCCATCATAAACATTGCATGCATCCTGCATAAGGACTGACCATTTCAAAGACAAGAGGGTTTCACCTTTGCTCTGTTTTGTAGGACATCATGATGCCTATGCGAAGGAACACTATCCGGTTCAATTTTGTTCACCCACCTGAGTTGCTTGAAGAGTTGGTTAGCAGAATTCCAAATACTACTTCCTTCATCCAGAGGCATGGTTCTCTTCTCGGCTTAATCACGGAAAAGTGGGACCAACAACTGATGAGTGTCCTGACCCAGTTTTATGACCCTCTATACCAGTGCTTCACCTTTCAAGACTTCCAGCTGGTCCCTACCCTGGAAGAGTTTTCTGATTTGCTTGGCATCCCTATCTTGGATCAGACTCCCTACACTGGTTGGGAAAAGACTCTTAGGCTTGAGGAGATTGCTGCAGCTCTACCCTTGACCCACAAGGAGGTAATGGACAACTGGGTGACTAGAAGCAAAGTTAAGGGTTTCTTGGCCAAGTTTCTGATTGGTAAGGCCAACAGTTTCTTGAATGACCTGGACTTTAGGGCGTATGAAGACATTCTGGCTCTCTTAATCTATGGTCTAGTTTTGTTTCCTAATCCTGATAACTTCATTAACGTCACTTCCATAAGGATCTTCATGTCTCGGAACCCTGTGCCCACTCTCTTGGGTGACATCCTGCAACAACTTTATGCTCGTACTGCCCGAAGACGAGGAACTCTGTGGTGTTGCATCCCTTTGTTAGTGAGGTGGTTTATTTCGCACCTCCCTAAGTTCGTGTTGAAGAACAAAGAAGGAAGAGGTTGGGCTCATAGGTTAATGTCTCTCACCGATAATGACATCATTTGGACTTTCAGGGGTCTGGAGGAGGTAGCTGTTATTGACCGTTGCGGAGAATACCCTAATGTTCCTCTGATTGGTACTCAAGGAGGAATCTCTTATAATCCATGTCTAGCTCTCCGTCAGTTTGGAAGAGCCAGAAGAGCAGGGCCTCATGAGATGTTGGTGCCTCACCTCAGTTTTGAGTTTCAGGTGGATAGTGACGAGCTGCGTCGTAGGTTCATCAAAGCTTGGGACAGAATTCACAAAGCTGACCCACAAGAGTTGGGACCAAAGACTTCTCTACCTATGGAAGCCTACTACAAATGGGTCCGCATCCGTGCTCAGAAGTTAGGTATGCCGTATGAAGCTGTCAGACCCATCATTCTTGAATATCCTGATAGAGATGGGGCTCCCCCAGCTGTTCTCCCTCCTCAGATACCTACTGATATTGATACACTAAAGAGGTCTTGGGCGCAACTGCGAGAAGAACGGGATTCTTATCGGGAAAAGTTCAACGAGCAGGAATTGAAGATCCAGAAGCTGACAAAGTAGTTGGAGAATGAGAGAGCCTTGAATGATTACATCCGTACTGAGAAGAGGAGACCCTAGGATCAATGATGAACTTTGGATGTTCTTTTACAGTTTCATTTCCCTTTTCAGTATTTCCATTTTATGTAACGCCTAAGGGAAATCTGTTGAACAATTTAAATTTCAAAGTTGAATCTAATAAAGTGTGTTCCTTTTTGTTTACAAAGTTGATTCCCGATTGTCTTTGAAAACATAAATCATACGCATTCCATTCATCATGTGCATCACATGTACTCTTATTTTCAGGTTGCTTAATGTTCTTCGCTGTTTATTTCAGCATCATGAACCCTGAATCATCTACCGAGCAGTCCATCAAGGCCCTTCAGGCTCAGAACGCCCAGTTCCAAGAGCTAATTATGAGTTTGGGCCCAAGGTCAGGAGGAGTTGAAGGCCCTGCTAGTCAAGAAGAAGAAGAAGAGAACGGTACTATTCAACACTGGCTGGAGGTTTGGTAACACACTGCAGAATGAGGTTGATCAAGCTGGTTCTTCTGTGGGAAAAAGCAGTCCCCAAGGGGGAAGAGTTCCTAGTCCGGTGGTCTCTGACAACGAGACTGATTTTAATGAGGAGCAGTATCCTCCAGCTGAAGACAAGTACAAGCAGTTAGAGGATCGTCTGAATGCCATGGAAATTCAACAAGTGCCTGGTTTGGATTTTGGAGACTTGGGTCTATCTTCTGGTGTGGTAATCCCACACAAGTTCAAAGCACCATCTTTTGCAAAGTATGACGGGGCGTCCTGCCCTAAGCTACATCTCAGATCTTATGTGCGGAAGATTCAGCCGTATACTGTGGACAAGAACTTGTGGATCCATTTCTTCCAGGAGAGTCTTTCAGGGACTCATCTCGAATGGTTCTATCAGCTGGATGGAACCAAGGTTCGTAACTGGGAGGAATTGGCTACTGCTTTTTACAAGCAGTATCAGTATAATGCCGACCTCGCTCCTACACGTACCCAACTCCAGGGTATGTCGCTAGGATCGGGAGAAGGTTTTAAAGAGTATGCGCAGAAGTGGAGGGACCTGGCTGGCAGGGTGCAGCCACCATTAACAGACCGTGAATTAGTGGACATGTTCTTGGGGACCCTATCCGGGCCGTTCTTCAATCATCTCATTGGCAATTCGTATGCAGGGTTTACAGATCTCATTCTGACTGGGGAAAGGATAGAAGCTGGGATGAAATCAGGGAAGATTCAGAAAGGTGCGTCCTCAAGTTCTGAGAAGAAACCTTTTAAAAAGGAGGCCAGTGTCGTATATGGGCCTAGAAGGCAAAACAAACCTGAACGCCGCCAAGCTGTCAACGCGGTGGTAATTGCAAAGCCTGCTGCCGCTCCTCGGCAACCTAACCAACCAAGGGGTGAGAGACCCAGAAGAGAGTATACTCGGCTTAGTATGACCTTGTCACAGATCTTGCCGCAATTGCTATCGACCAACTTGGTAACTGTCAGAGAAGCTCCAAAGGTGGTAAATACAACTTCTCCAAAGTATAATCCCAATGCCCGCTGTGCTTATCACTCTGATAGCCCGGGGCATTCTACCGATGATTGTTGGGCCCTAAGAAATAAGGTTCAGGATCTTATTGATGCGAAGGAAATACAATTTGAGGCGCCCGAAAGGCCAAACGTTGTGACTGCTCCTATGCCCCAGCATGGAGTAAATGCTATTGAGGAAGACTTGTATGCAGTTTCTGTGGATGATGTTGCTACCCCTTTATTGACTGTTAAGAGGAACCTTCTGCTAGCCGGTTTATTTCCGTGTTGTAGCAAGGGTTTCCTTCTGTGTGCTATTTCCCCTACTGGTTGTCCGTTGCTGAAGTCAGGCATACAAAGCCTGATGGATAGCAAAGAAATTCTGTTCAAGAAGACCGCTGTTCCTTTTGTTCCTACTGCAGAAATATTCGTCGTTACCATCTTCAATAATCCTACCAAGGCTCCCCCGAGGAAGCCAGTCAAAATCATGTCCGTTGCACCCATTATTATTACTGTTCCGGGGCCTCTCCCCTATGAATCTGACAAGGCTGTCCCATGGCATTATGGGGCAGATGTATATGTACTTGGAGTGAAGCAGGAGTTCAACACCAGTACCGGTATCAGTAACATCACTGGTCCCGCCAAAGTTACTCGCAGTGGCAGGCTCTTCTCGCCTGACATTGCGCCACCAGTCATCCGAAGACCTCTTATAATAACACCTGCAAGTGCGCCTGTTTCCACTTCTGATCCAGTTTCTACCCCTGCTGCCGAGTCATCTGACACTCGGGGCAAAGGGATTGATGATGAGCCTGCTCGGATGGAGGCACCAAAGACTGTCAATGCTGAAGCCTCCCAGCAAGAGATGGAGGAAATCCTTAAGATCATTAAGAAGAGTGACTTCAATGTCGTTGAACAGCTGGGGCATACCCCCTCCAAGATCTCTATGTTATCATTACTGCTATGCTCAGAGGCCCATGCCAATGCCCTGATTTCATTTCTGAAGATAGCCCATGTGCCACAAGAGACATCTGCGGATCAATTCACTGATTGTGTGGCCAACTTGACCACTGACAATGGATTGGGTTTCTCGGATGCTGATCTTACCGCTAAGGGAAGGAACCACAATGATGCCCTGCATGTCTCCATTGAATGCAGGGGCACTACTCTCGCACACGTGTTGGTGGACACCGGTTCGTCACTGAATGTATTGCCCAAGAAGGCCTTGGACAGGTTGGATTGTGAGGGTCTGGAGTTGAAGCCTAGCAACATCATTGTACGAGCCTTTGACGGGTCGAAGAGGATGGTACATGGAGAGGTAGATATTCCGATTCGTGTTGGTTCCCAAGTCTTTGATTCAACGTTCTACGTGATGGACATTCGTCCATCCTATTCCTGTTTGCTGGGTCGACCTTGGATTCACAAGGCTGGGGCTGTGACCTCCACTCTACACCAGAAGGTCAAGTACCCTGTCAGAGGGAAAATTGTTACTGTGTAGGGGGAGGAAGAATACATGGTTAGTCATCTGAACTCATTCCGGTATATAGAGATGGACGAGGAGTTTATTGAAACCCCCTTTCAACATTTTGAAGAGGTACCTCCAACATTGGCATCAGCTGAGACGGTAATTGAAGAAGACTTTCCTTTAAAGATGGACTCCTTAAAGGACGCCCGGGCTGTAATTGAGAAAGGTGAATGTGCTAACTGGGGCAGGCTCCCTGATTTTACTCCTAAAACTGACAAGTTTGGGCTGGGTTTCACTGCAGAGGCTCAGAGGGCTGTGCGCAAAGCAAGGATCGGAAGATCTCCCGTGTTCATCACCAACCCAGGAGTGAATGCTATTGAAAGCGATGCGGATGAATCAGAGTTTGATAGCTGGATCTACCCGACGACCGGCGGTGGACTGAACAATTGGACTGCGAAAGACCACATACCTGTTACTTTTGTTACGCAGTAATGAATTCCTTTGTTTTTTAATTTGTAATGAACAATAAATTGAAACTTTATGGCCCGGTGTCTTACCCGGGGCACCGTGGCTTCATTTGTGAGGGCTTATTACTTGTCATTTCCATATATCATGAATAAAGACATTGGACGTTTTTCGCATCTCAAATCTTGTGCTCCCTTTCTTTCTTTCTTTCTTTATATATTGCAAAACAACTATATTTACACACACTCACCTATACAGGTTTCAATCCACTCTGGATCTCACTGGTAACGACTCTGCTACTGCCAGTTATGACTTCGAAAATCCGATCAACTTAGCCGAAGACGAAGGTGAAGATGATTGCGAAGTGCCTGGTGAGCTTGCAAGACTGTTACTCCAGGAAGAGAGGGCCATTCAGCCACATGAAGAGCCAGTGGAAACGGTAAATCTGGGTACTGAGACAGATAAAAAGGAAGTTAAGATTGGCGCTAATCTGGAGCTTAATGTGAAACAACGGTTGATTCAGATGTTGCATGATTATGTGGAGATCTTTGCCTGGTCTTATGAAGACATGCCTGGGTTAGATACCGACATTGTGGTCCATCACTTGCCTACCAAGGAAGAATGCCCTCCGGTTAAGAAAAAGGTCCGCCGTATGCGTCCAGAGATGTCCGAGAAGATCAAAGCTGAGGTTATGAAGCAATTTGACGCCGGTTTTCTAGCAGTGACTTCTTACCCTCAGTGGGTTGCCAACGTGGTTCCAGTGACAAAGAAAGATGATAAGGTCAGAATGTGTGTCGATTACAGGGATCTGAACAGGGCCAGCCCCAAGGATGACTTCCCCCTACCTCACATTGATGTTCTGGTTGACAATACTGCTCAGCACAAGGTGTTCTCCTTCATGGATGGTTTTTCAGGTCATAATCATATCAAGATGGCTCCTGAAGATATGGAAAAGACTATCTTTGTTACTCAGTGGGGCACCTTCTGCTACAAGGTCATGCCATTCGAGTTGAAAAATGCTGGGGCAACCTACCAACGTGCCATGGTTGCTTTATTTCATGACATGATCCACCATGAGATTGAAGTGTATGTCGATGATATGATTGTAAGGTCCCAAACTAAGGAGGAACATCTTGATCATCTGCAGAAATTGTTTGACCGTCTGAAGTTATACAAGTTGAGGTTGAACCCAAATAAGTGCACATTTGGGGTAAGATCTGGAAAGTTGCTAGGCTTCGTCGTAAGCGACAAAGGTATTCAAGTGGACCTTGCCAAGGTTAAAGCCATACAAGAGATGCCAGTTCCTAAGACAGAGAAAGAAGTCAGAGGCTTTCTAGGACGTTTGAATTACATTGCTAGATTCATCTCGCACCTAACTGCTACCTGTGAACCAATCTTCAAGCTGCTGAAGAAAGATCAGGTAGTACGTTGGAATGATGAATGTCAGACCGCTTTTGACAGAATCAATGAGTATCTCCAAGAACCACCCATCCTTATGCCACCGATTGAAGGGAGACCTCTAATACTATACTTGACAGTACTTGACAACTCAATGGGGTGTGTGCTGGGGCAGCATGACGAGTCTGGCCGAAAAGAGCACGCTATTTATTACCTTAGCAAAAAGTTTACCGACTGTGAGACCCGATACTCACTGCTCGAGAAAACTTGCTGCGCTTTGGTATGGGCTGCTCGCCGGCTGAGACAGTATATGCTGACTCACACTACCTTGTTAATATCAAAGATGGATCCGATAAAGTACATATTCGAAAAGCCTGCTCTGTCCGGAAGAATAGCAAGATGGAAAATGATCTTGACAGAATACGACATCCAGTATACGACTCAGAAAGCTATCAAAGGAAGTGTATTGGTAGACCACTTGGCACACCAGGCAGTAGACGACTACCAGTCAATGAACTTTGAATTTCCTGACGAGAGCATCATGATAGTGACTGATTGTGAAGTACCTGGACCGGATGAAGGACCTGAGGAAGGATCCCGATGGTCTATGCACTTTGACGGAGCCTCCAACGCTTTGGGTAACGGTATCGGCGCTGTGATCATATCCCCCAAAGGCACTCATACTCCACTTACTGCCCGGCTATGTTTCAACTGCACCAACAACATGGCTGAGTATGAGGCGTGTATCATGGGTCTTCAAGCTGCGACTGACTTAAGGATCAAGTTTCTGAGTGTCTTCGGAGATTCCGCTCTCGTGATCAATCAGATCAAAGGAGAGGGGGATATGAAACACCCAAACCTTATTCCTTACAAAGAGTGTGTGCTGACATTGATCCCGTATTTCACAGAGATAACTTTTGAACACTTCCCAAGAGAGGAGAATCAGTTGGCGGACGCGTTAGCTACGATGTCTTCCATGTTCAAAGTCAAGTGGGACAACGAGGCTCCCCGGATCATTATCTGGAAGTTGGACGAACCTGCATATTGTTGTGATCTTGAGGCTGAGATAGTAACTGAGAAACCTTGGTACCATGAAGTGAAAAGGTATTTGGAAGCTCAAGAATACCCTGAAGGTGCATCTGTTAATGATAAGAAGTTTCTGAGAAGGTTCGCAGCAAAGTTCTTCCTCAGCAACGACATTCTGTACAAGCGGAACCATGATTCAACTTTGCTGCGTTGTGTGGATAAGACTGAAGCAGAAAGGATCATGGCAGAACTGCATGAAGGTACCTTCGGAACACATTCCAGTGGACACACTATGGCAAAGAAAATCCTTCGGGCAAGATATTTCTGGTCCACAATGGAAGCTGACTGTTACCAACATTCTCGGACATGTCATAAATGCCAGATTTATGCAGATAAGGTGCACGTTCCTCCAGTTCCTCTGAATGTCTTGACAGCACCTTGGCCTTTTGCAATGTGGGGTATTGATATGATCGGCGAGATTAAACCTACGGCATCCAACGGGCATCGTTTCATCCTGGTGGCGATCGATTACTTTACAAAGTGGGTTGAAGCAGCTTCCTATGCTACAGTAACCAAGAACGTTGTGGCACGGTTCATTCGGCATAACCTGATCTGTCGATACGGCATCCCAGAAAGGATCATTACGGACAATGGTACTAATCTTAATAACAAGATGATCACTGAGCTCTGCGAGCAATTCAAGATACAGCACCACAACTCTTCTCCTTACCGGCCGAAGATGAATGGGGCTGTAGAAGCAGCTAATAAGAATATCAAGAAGATTGTGCAGAAGATGACAATGACCTATAAAGATTGGCACGAGATGTTACCGTTTGCTCTTCATGGGTACCGTACCTCAGCAAGAACGTCAACTGGGGCAACTCCCTTTTCTTTGGTCTATGGCATGGAGGCAGTCTTGCCGATTGAAGTCCAAATACCCTCTCTCCGAATAATGAAGGATGCAGATCTGAGCGAAGATGACTGGATCCAGACTCGACTTGATCAGTTAAATCTAATTGACGAAAAGAGACTCGCTGCTATTTGTCACGGTCAAACGTATCAAAAACGGATGATCAGGGCATTTAACAAGAAAGTCAGACCACAAGAGTATCAAGTTGGGGACCTGGTAATCAAGCGCATCATCCTTCCTCAAAGTGATCCCAGGGGCAAATGGACCCCCACATACGAAGGGCCATTTGTGGTTAAACATGTGTTCTCAGGAGGAGCCATGATTCTAACCACCATGGATGGTGACGACCTTCCTCACCCCGCCAATGCAGACATAGTAAAAAGATACTACGCATGATAAAAGACCCGCTAGGTTGACATACCTAGGCAAAAATTAGGGCTTCCTGGCGAACCAAAAGGGTTCGGGCAAAATGAGGGATGAAATGAAAAAATCTGTACACCCGGCAAGTCGAAAACCTGAAAAGGCGGCTTGGGCAAAAATGGGTATCCCGGTGGACTGAAAACCCGAAAGGGCGGTCCAGGCAAAAATTAGGGATTAAAGCGTAATACTATGTCTCATTGGATCACCTCGCATCCAGAATCCGGTATCAACATCAAGTTCAAACGGCATCGATCAATCAGCTTCATCTTCAACCGAGCAGCAAAGTGATGAGACGCTCGAAGATATAAAGGCGATAGTAGAGTTGGAACCCAGTGGGATTATTCTTTTCACATAGCTGTTTTGTTTTCCCTTTTCGTAAAATTGTATAAACTCTGTTGTTCGGCGGCGTTCTCTTACTAGGACGTCAGCCTCTTGTACATAAACGCCTATTTACAGGCAAATTCAAAAATCAATACAAATTCACTTTTTCAGACCAATTGCCAGTTGTTTTTCCCTTTTCTGTTTTGTTTTGCCAAGAACGTCCAATGTTCGATTGTGATATATGCATTTGACACTAATTGCTAACTCATAAATATTTGCATACGAAACAAAGGATTAATTACAGGTAATATTAGAAACAGGGGCAATAATGAGTTGTCTAAGCAATCTAATTGCTCTGTCCACCAAGGTACCAAGGTAAGTTCGGCTGAAGAATGTAAACAAGATATCATAATTCCCCAGAGAGTGAGCCAGCAAGTCAACAATACTCTCCCCAAGCAGAGATAGCCTACTCAGTCAGCCTTAAGGAAATTGGGTATCCCCAGTAGATCTCAACATTCCTCAGCAGTCTACAAACATTCCTAACAAGCATCCCCGACAGTCTTGATCTAAGATTGTTCCCCGGCGGTATACCAGACATTCAGTGGAGCCACTCCCCCAGTGCAATCTCAAAAGTTCCCTAGGAAAGCTGAATCCATCTCCCCAGCAGGAAGCTTATCCCCAGTAGATTCTGGAAGCTTGTCACCTGCATAGCACGAAAACGCGCTCCCCCGGCTTTATTCAAAGGTTATTTCCCCACCAGGATATAACTGGGTTATCCTCAGCCAATTACCACGGAAATATCGTCCCCGATGAAGTCTTCCTATCCCCCAGCGGAGTTCATCAAATCTTCCCTCAACAAAACTCAACAAAGGTATCCCCAGCGGAGTTATCATCAACCTCAACAAAGTGCCTCTCTTTCCCCACAGAGTTCACTCCCCGCAGAGTAATCTATTCGCCAAGTTTATTCCTCAACGGAGTCATCTTCTCCTACCGGTATTCTTGCAACCATCATCCCCAGCGGAAACAAAAAGCTCTACTCTTCCACATCAGCCCAGGATTCAATCTCCCGGCAGTCGTCGAGGATTTACTTTCCTAGACAAAAATACATTCATAAACACCACATCTTCATACATTATAGCATGCACATACGCATCATGAACATACAATCTCATTTATTGTGAGGACATCACGCATGTCATACATCATGACATTACATACAACTAACGTTTTGTCTTTTCAGGACAAAGGTCAATACGAAGATAATTACTATCAATAGTCGTGATTCCAGATCCGATTCCTGTATCTTGCCAGGGTGTATCTGTTGACGACTATATTCTAGACTCGATTCCTGTATCCTACCAGGGCACGTCTGAAGAGTTCGAAGATCCGATTCCTGTATCTTGCCAGGGTGTATCTGTTGACGACTATATCCCAGACTCGATTCCTGTATCCCGCCAGGGCACGTCTGAAGAGTTCGAAGATCCGATTCCTGTATCTTGCCAGGGTGTATCTGTTGACGACTATATTCCAGACTCGATTCCTGTATCTTGCCAGGGCACGTCTGAAGAGTTCGAAGATCCGATTCCTGTATCTTGCCAGGGTGTATCTGTTGACGACTATATTCCAGACTCGATTCCTGTATCCTGCCAGGGCACATCTGAAGAGTTCGAAGATCCGATTCCTGTATCTTGCCAGGGTGTATCTGTTGACGACTATATTCCAGACTCGATTCCTGTATCCTGCCAGGGCACGTCTGAAGAGTTCGAAGATCTGATTCCTGTATCTTGCCAGGGTGTATCTGTTGATGACTATATTCCAGACTCGATTCCTGTATCCTGCCAGGGCACGTCTGAAGAGTTCGAAGATCCGATTCCTGTATCTTGCCAGGGTGTATCTGTTGACGACTATATTCCAGACTCGATTCCTGTATCCTGCCAGGGCACGTCTGAAGAGTTCGAAGATCCGATTCCTGTATCTTGCCAGGGTGTATCTGTTGACAACTATATTCCAGACTCGATTCCTGTATCCTGCCAGGGCACGTCTGAAGAGTTCGAAGATCCGATTCCTGTATCTTGCCAGGGTGTATCTGTTGACGACTATATTCTCCGGACTCGATTCCTGTATCTTGCCAGGGCACGTCTGAAGAGTTTAAAGATTCGATTCCTGTATCCAGCCAGGGCACATCTACATAAAGAGTTTGAAGATCAACTCCTGTAACAGGCCAGGTAATTATTTTCTTTCTCAGGTACGCAAGTTCTCGCTAAGGAATCTCTTACGCGATCGACACCTAGATGGCATCTATAAGCCCATCCACATACCAACAGTCTCCAAATGGCGTCTATAAGCTCATTCTTGACAAGGTTCTGTCACACTTCCAGATGGCATCTATAAGCCCATCCTCCTATCCATCATCTCTCCAAATGGCATCTGTAAGCCCATTCCCGCTATTACACTGCTGATACTCTACTATGTGAGTGCAAATTTCTAGGCACTCTAGTGTTCAATCATCTTCCACCTTCGGATCACGAAAGGCACGCCAGCCAATCTACATCCTCAGGTCTAAGAAGATTGAACAGGGGCAACTGTTGTACCCCAAAATTTGCCCTCCCATATTCTTCAAGATTTGCCAAGATCAAGGTTCAAAGTCTCTCAAGGGTTGCATAGTCCAATTGCCTCCTAACACAGTCAAAATTAGGGTTTTGGTTCTGGCAAAGAAATTGAAGTTTTCAAGGGTCGAATCAAGTCCCACATGCCCATATACATTGTTAAGCATCCATATGTCAAGTTTCAAGACTCACAGCATCAAATTGCACAGTCAAAAACCCTAATTGCTCCACAGTCAACTGCAGGGGCAAAATGGTCATTTGACAGTCAAAAGTCCAAATTTGTGGTCAACATCTTATTTTGAAGCCACAAACATCATTTGATCAATTCTTGATCATGATTCTCAGAACATGGCTCAAAAAGTCTCAAGATGCAAAAGTTTCTATTTTTGGACAGCTGAAAAGTTAACTGCAAATTGACCAGGGCATAACTTCTTCATGGTTTATCAGAAAAATCCCATCCAAAGCTCATTTCCAAGAGGACAACATTTCCAACAACTCATCTTCACACTTCAAGTCCAAGAAATTCTCTCACAAAAAGTTATCAATTTCAACATTATAGGTCATTTTTAAAAGTCAACAAAAAGGCACTTTAAGTCAAAGACCATAACTTGAGATTGGTGAATCAAAATGACATGGGACCAAAGGCATTGGTTAGAGGACTTCAAGACCTTTCCAAAATGTCCAAGAACATGATCATAGCTTAAACATTGAGCAAGATATGCCTTGGAGAAGTTGGGAAATTTTTGAGAATTTTGAAAAGTCAACTTTGTTTCAAAAGCTTCAAAAATGCTAATGGGCCTCAAATTCTTCCTTGAATCATTACCCAAAGCATATGCACGACCCATTAAGCTCAAAGGGATTTATTTTCTTATTTTTAATTAATTAATTGAATTTTTATTATTATTAATTCATTTAATTAGATTTAAATATGAGAAAAATATCAAATAATGGTTTTAAATCTTTTTTGTGCAGCAAATATGTTCACTATATACAAGAGATTTCGTGCATCAATCAACAAGGCAATATCTTCCACAATTGGCAAGGATTTGCATGAAAAAAGATTGAAAAAAGATATGGAAAAATCAAATATTAAAATCATAAATTCATGGACCTTGGGCTTGTTTTCTTGACCTAATTTCATTCAGATACTTATACACAAGCTAACCCTATTCCAAGATACACGAAAAGCTGCTCAGAAAGAGAGAACAAAATTGCAAATTTTCACCAAAAACTTGAAATCTGAAATCACAGTTAGAGCACAATTCAAAGCTTCAAAAGCATTCTAATACGTTCCTGACATTGCAAGGAGTCGATTGCAATCAAGAACAAGCCCCCATACTCCAAGAATTGGTAGAACAGAATCACCCTTTTCATGAATATGTCCATAATCGATTTTTGATTTCCATGCATTATTCATGTGTTTTATTTGTTGATTTACACTAATAATGATGTTCTGAAGCGAATGGTACCATTTAATTGAACTAACGATGCTTGTATCCAAATCTGCCATGGATGAAACATAGGGTTTTAGAAGCTCTAAATTAGGGGTTCTCACATATGGAAAAATTAGACCACCAGACTTATACAGCTGAATTCGTGGCAACAAGACGAATCCATTGATGACATCGCACCCTTTTTATATTGAAGCATGTTCTATTCGCTATTTTTATAGATTGCAGTTTCTGGGGGTTTAAAACCCCCGCTATTTGCTTATGTTGCAGGTATAAAGATGAAGAAGAAGCTAGCGTGTCATTACATGATAGGGGGATTCAAATACTGGCGCGTAATTCTTTGTTTACACCACTAACTAATGTTTTTGTATATTATGTTTTTTATCTATCCAAATAACAAACGCACGCCATGGCTCAGTTGGTGGATGAGTTGTCTTGCAGGTATAGGGACCTGGGTTCGATTCCCAGGTCCCCCCACATATTGCATAATTTTTGTCTCAATGTATTCCTACGCAGCGTTCAATCAAAGGTTCACCATGCACGCATATGCTAAGGCCTGACAAGTGGCTTCAAGGTCCAATCTAAAGGCTGTAGGATGAGGTCCATGGTACACTCAGTCAACCATCCCACACGTGATCCCAAGAAGTCAAAAAAGGCTTTGATTCAATGGGCCAGAATTCTGCAATCTTACCTCCATAATGGGCCAGACACCCCCCTTGTTTGTATTCTTTTTAATTTTCTTTTCTTTTCAATTTTAATTCTTTTAATTGTTTTTAATTGTTTCTTTAATTTCATAAAATAATTTTCATAATAAAAAAATCAGAAACTAAAATATGTTAATATTTAATTCACCATTAATTTATTTTGTAAATAAACTCTAACCATTAATTTAGTAAATTAGGTTTCAAACTTTAATCTTTTCTCAATAAATAAAATAAGTAGAATTAGGGTTTTTGACCTTTTTATCTTTTTCTTAAATAAATAATTTTCTCTCATTATTATTATTATTAATTATTACTTTTGTAAATAAATATGTAATTTAATTAATTAGTGTAAATTAGATTAACTTGAATATTTTCTTAAATAATTAAAAATAATCTAGAATTAGGGTTTCCTTGTAAATTCTTTATTTTCATAAATACAAAAAAAAACATAAAAACAATTTCTTTCCTTAATTAAATAATTAATTAGCTTTTTAATTCAATTTAATTTCAAAAGGGTCAAAACCCTCGGATTGTCAGTTTTAATTTCTATTTCGCACATTTATTTTCTTTTCGAATATTATGTAACTGCTCAAGGCTTGTAATAGTAATTAGGTTTTTTACTTTCTGCATTTTTATTCAAACGGGTCTTTGTATTTTGGCGATGTATAGACCCGCGCCTTGTAATAGCGTAGGATTTACCTTTCCGCATTTAAATTTCCGCACTCCTGAATTCTAAAACTTTGCATGAAAGAATGTATGGCTAATTAAAAACAAGCGTAGCTCACAATGATGCCTGATCAAAGATAAATATTGACATGAAAACAATACACCAATTCACACACCACTCCTAGGGTACGCCTCACCTGTTGCCTTCGAAACGTGGTCGTCAAGTATGGGACGTCTTAGTAAGTCCTTATGTCCATGATCCGGTTGCCTCGGAAAAGTTGCCTCGAAACGGTTGCCTCGGATTAAAAAAGGATCAATGGCATAAGGGTAGCTTCTAAGGTGTCCTAACTGTTGCTTCGGTGACCACACTGTCCCTACAAATGAATTGACCCAAACACCTCCAATGGTGGTGCTACCTACCTCTCAATGGTGGGATGGCACTACCTTAAGGACATTTACACAGCCTAATTCCTTAGGGTAGGTAGATGACTCATAAATACTCGCTCTATTCAAAAACAAATCAAAACTCTTTTCACAACGACACTTTCAAAAAGCTTTCAAAACAATTTTTCAAACACTCTTGAGGACTGATACAAGAGTCATTCAGAAATCTTTCAATGAAACTTTTTCAAACCCACACACATTTTGAAAAGCAAACACTTTGAAACACAATGAGCAAGTATCTAAGAGCCCATGGATAACCATGGATAGAAAGGGTGCTAACACCTTCCCTTTCTATAAATCTACCTCCCGAACCGAGAAACTATCTCATAAGGAATTTTGCTGTGCTTTTGTCCTGTCCATGTTGGAGAAAATAAAAGACGGTGGCGACTCTTGCTTCCGCGACATTTCGCGAACCAGCGTTAAACAGTCAGTTCTAAATCCACCGATCACAATATGCAAGAGACAAAGCTCAATCCAGGAATAAAATAGAGAGAAAACAATCAAACAAGACTCCACCCAATAAGGAAACAACTCAATTGGGGATTTATCCTATCCAAAGATAGAAAAGGAAGGCTAAAGCTAGATTCTTCCACGAGGATTAGCTCAGTTGGAGAATTAGAAAGGAGGCACACTTTCTGCTTAAGTTGTTGACACTCTATTTGGAAAGAGCAAACACATTATTTGAATAGACATAACCAAGGTATATGAACCCAATAACGTCGACAAGTAAGAACGTGCGTGCATAATGCAAGTGTGAATGAATAAACGAATGTCATGTATATGCTGACAAAATAGATAGAGGAGATAAATTGAAGATGATAAGACATCATAAAACAACCAGATACTCGGCTAATCTCAAAGAGATGGGAAAATAACTGGAGATAGAATAAAAGGCATCGTTAGAGTGTATCATATTATAAAGCTTAAGTCTTTTGAAGAGGACCATACCCAAATTTCAATCTTCTACATCAATAAACCATTGACATAATAACAAAATGTACTTCACTTTGGTTAGGGAAAAAAATCTGGCTCAACTAGAGATAACTGAATCAAGGCTTAACCAGGATTGTTGGGGAGTCTCCAAGTTTAGTACTCTACTGGGAACACAAGATCACACAACCAACACCTCATGATGATTTTGAAGGAAGAAACCACCATTCATCAAACAAGGATGAATTACTATGTTGTTTTGCATTTCAAAGTTTAACCATTCTCGGAGCAACTGTTAATATTCCTTTCAGTATTCATGACACATTTCAAGATAGGAATACTCTAATTAACTTTGTTTCAAATATTGCTATGAAAACTGAAATTTTGTCCGATAGAAAAAAAAAACACAAAAAAGGATAAATGCTCAAATTCCATTAATAAGATGGTAGTCCGCTAATGGCACAACTCCAAAGGTTTACAAAAATTTGGAAAATGATTCATGAAAGAAAAGGTTACAAGAAAACAATGACCACTATTCTTCCTAACAATTTTGAATTCCAAGATGTGCTTAGATTTGTTGTGACTGGTCTGATCAAAAGCCTGCTTAAGCCTCCCTTTCGGGCTTTCAAATTAACGAGTTGTCATCTCAATTTAGGCGAAGTACTTCTTGGCTGCATCAGCATTCACAGAGCGTGGGAGCTCCTCACCATCCATATTTATAAGAATCATGGCGCCCCCAGAGAAAACCTTCTTAACAATAAACAGTCATTCATAATTCGGAGCCCATTTGCCCCTAGAATCAGGTTGGAAAGATAATATCTCCTTGAGAACGAGGTCACCTTCTTTGAATTTGTGTGGCTGACCCTTCTTATCAAATGCCCTCTTCATTCCTTGCTGATATAGCTGGCCGTGACACAACGTTGTCATTCTCTTTTCTTCAATCAAATTCAACTGATCATATCTACTTTGACACCATTCAGCCTCAGAAAGCTTAGCTTCCATCAAAACTCTCATAGATAGGATCTCAACCTCCGCGGGGAGCACTACTTCCATGCCATATACTAGAGAAAATGGAGTTGCACCTGTTGAAGTTCGAACTGAAGTACGGTACCCATGTAGAGCAAATGGGAGCATCTCATGCCAATCTTTATAAGCCATCACCATCTTCTGGATAATCTTCTTGATGTTCTTATTAGTAGCTTCAATAGCCCCATTCATCTTTGGTCTGTAGGGAGAAGAATTATGATGTTCGATCTTGAACTCTTCACAAAGCTCTCTCATCATTTTATTATTCAAATTTGAACTATTATCAGTGATGATCTTGCTCAGGATTCCGTATCGGCAAATGATCTGATTCTTGATAAATCTGACTACCACCTGTTTAGTTACATTAGCATATGATGCTACTTCCACCCATTTAGTAAAGTAGTCAATGGACACTAAGATGAAACGATGACCATTTGAAGCCTTGGTTTCAATCATTCCAATTATATCAATGTCCCACATAGAGAAAGGCCAAGGTGAAGAGATAACATTGAGGAGGGTCGGTGGCACATGTGTCTTGTCCATATAAGTTTGGCACTTATAGAATTTCTTCACATATTTGCAGCAATCAGATTCCATTGTCATCCAATAGTAACCAGCCCTCAACATCTTTTTAGCTATTGCATGTCCATTGGCATGAGTTCCAAAGGATCCTTCGTGTACTTCTTGCATCAACATGTCTTCTTCGTGTCTATCCACGCATATGAGTAAAACCATGTCATAATTCCTTTTATATAATACATCTTCATTGAGGAAGAAACTACTTTCTAACCTCCTTAACGTCTTCCTATCTTTATTGGATGCCACAGGCAGGTACTCTTGAGTTTAGAGAACACATTTAATGTCATAGAACCACGGTTTGTCGTTGGTGACTTCTTCTGCTGAGAACACATGAGCGGGTCTGTTGAGGCGTATAATTTTGATTGAAGGCATATCGTTCCAATGATTCACTTGGAACATAGAAGACAAAGTATCTAAAACATCATCCATTTGGTTCTCATCTCTATGGATATGATGTAATTATACTTTGTTGAAGAAAGTTAATCTTCTAGCATAATCTCTGTAAGGGATTAAACCAGGATGAAGAGTCTCCCATTCTCATTTGATTTGATTGATTACTAAAAACGAGTCTCCGTATATGTCAAGAATCTTAATCCTTAGATCCACTGCTTCTTCGAGACCCAAAATACATGCTTCATATTCAGCCATGTTGTTCATACAGTCAAACTTCAACCTTGCTGTGAATGGGATATGAGTACCTCGAGAAGTGACGATGATTACCCCAATTCCATTTCCATAAGCATTTACATCCCCGTTATATATCAAACCCCAACGGGATTCAGAATCAGGTCGTTCTCTAGGTAATGGCTCCTCACAATGTTTGGTCTTCAAGTACATAACATCTTCATCTGGGAAGTCAAACTTGATGGACTGATAATCATCAATTGGTCGGTAAGCCAAATGATCAGCTAGAACACTTCCTTTGATTGCTTTCTAGGTATGATACTCAATGTCATATTCAGATGATAACATCTGCCAACGAGCTATTCTTGCAGACAAGGCGGACTTCTCGAAGATGTACTTGATCGGATCCATTTTAGAGATTAGTCAAGTAGTGTGGTTAATATATATTGGTGCAGGTGGCGAGCAACCCAAGCTAAAGCACAACAGGTTTTCTCAAGCATTAGGTATCTAGACTCACAGTCTGTGAACTTCTTACTCAGATAATATATGGCATGTTTCTTTTTTCCAGTCTCATCTTGTTGACCAAGCACACATCCCATGGAATCTTCCAAAATGGTCAGATACATAATCAGAGGTCTTCCTTCCACTGGAGGAATAAATATGGGAGGCTCGAGTAAATATTCTTTGATGTTATCAAAAGATCTCTATCGATATTCTGTCCACACACATCCTTGGTTTTTTCGAAGAAGCTTAAAAATCGGCCCACAGGTAGCAGTCATATTGTTGTACCCCAAAATTTGCCCTCTCTCTTTTACAAGAAAATCACAGCTCCGGGCTTTTCCTGATTTTTCAGATTGGCTTAAGAATCGGTCAAACAGACTTTTCTCGTCAGTCATACAAAATTAGGGTTTCCATTGATTTTGAATCAGTTCAAGCAGATTATTAGGGTTTTTAGTGATTTGGTTGAGTTTGGCTCAGGGTTTGATCAGGCGGACGTTTCTTTGACAATAAATCAAGAATTAGGGTTTGCACGCGCATTTTCAGAAGAATTTGAATCCACAGTGTATTAATTGGCTGTTACACTGCTTTGACGCCTGCTCAAGATTTCAGTTTGTTTCTCAATAAACCTGAACCTCTGGTTTAGAAGCTGAGGCTTCTGGTTGAAATTTGCAGTGTTTGGTTTAATCAGTAAAAGAAAAGGCATATGGATGTTTGTTTGATTGATTGTGCAATGCTTATGGCTAGTTGGAACGCCGGGTTTATTATTGATTAATGCGAAGTTGCAAGACTACAATGTTTATTATTTATTTTATCTAAGTTAGAATAATTGGGATTTACTTCCAGTTATTTTAATTCAAGAAAACTTAAATAATTAAATAAACAGTGAAATAAAAGAGATATCTGACAAAAAGACTTTTATTTATTTTTAATTATTGGTACAAGTGTTATTTAAATACAAGTAATTTTTACAAGTATTTATAATAATATTTATTACAATGATTAAAAGTAAAATAAAATTACATCCTAAAGTTTCCTAAGTCTTCATCTTCTACTGATGCTCCCCATTGCCCAACTGATATTTACCTGCAAAAAGAGAAGAAAGAAGTCAACACAGATGAATTTAAAGGGCAGACAGTTAATCATAAAAAACTCATCATTAAAAGTGATTGGCCGGAATCAGTTTTTTCGCCCTCTCTGCAAATCGCAAGAAAACTCTTGGTTCACAAAGAGGGAAAGAAAATAATGTTGCAAGCATATGAATATGTACAAGGCTGCATAATTCCAAAACAAGTTGCAAAGTTCAAATTGAACAAACAGGCTACATGAAAAGGGACAAGCTACTGCACATGGCAAACTAAGTTACCAAGAGATGTCAACCAAGCTACCCAAAGAAACTATCAAAAGGCTGTCAAAGAGATATCAACAAGTACACAAAATGCAGAAAATCTGAAGAAAGAAGATATGCAGAGCCAAACTAATAATGCAAGCAACGTTTCAAGATTATCATCATTTTCCAGGCCATCACTTTTTCAGAAAAGTACAGTTTTAAGCAATATAATATGCTTTTTATCTGTGGAGAGAGAAGGAGAGAAAAAATAAGTATAGGCTTACAGTTTGTTGAGGCAAGCTTAGGAGATATAAAACAAACATTATCTTAACACTGTAAAAAAGGAGGCAGAATAAACAAGAGATACTAAAAACTGTAACATTGAAAAAGCCTGCATAAACACAAGCCCTCCAACTGTTACAGAAGAAAAACCAAGACTGCCTTCAAGCTTACAAACTGAAGCAAGCCTCTAAACAGAAGCCAACAACAATGAGCCTGTAACTTCCAAACAAGTTCTCAAACCTGTTACAACTTCAAAGACAAGCCTAAAAATCCTGTCAAATGCAAACAAACAGTACAAAGCCTTTCAAAACTGTGTCAAAACACAAAGCCTGCTTAAGCTTGCCTCCAACCAGCCTCAAGCCTTATTCAAACAAAACTCAAAACCTGTTACAGCTACCAAACACATAAACTTCAAACAAAATTCCAAATTGTCTCAAGCCCACTAGCCTAAAACAAAACTGTATCAACACAAGCCTGAAGCCTAAACCTTAAGCCTGTCAAAGCAAACTGATAAACCTTCAACAAAAGCTTTCAAGCAAGTCCAAACCAAATATCCAAACCAAGTCAGAAGCAACAAACAAATCCTAAACTCTCAGAACTAACAGTTCATCATTGAGTAGCAAAGCCAACTCAGAATCAAAGCCAAAAGAGAGAAGAAAAGCAATCTCAGAGTTATCATCATCAAACTCAGAAGAGTCAAACAAATAAGCATAGCAATAGCAACTCAGATTCGAAATCATCATCATTATCAAAGAACACAAAAGTTCATCAAAAGTCAGAATCACACATATCCAAACAATCTCTCAGAACCAAGGTTCATCATTGAGCAAGCCAAAGCCAAAGATATCAAAGGCAACTCAGAATTAACATTATTAATATACAGAGGCCAGCAATCAGAAGAAGAGGAAAAGAAATTATACAAGCGTTTTCAGAAGCAAAGCGTCGTCATAAAACACAAAAGCAAGATACAAATACCAGGGAACCAGCAAGCGCATCATACTCCCTCGCCTTGGCCGCCTGAGGACGCCTCCTGTCCACTCCACTCCTCCATCTCCAAAACTCTAAAGGTAGTAATTCCTTCTCTCTTTTACACACCTCACATAAGCATGTAATGAATAAAGATCAAGACATACAAAAATAAATCATAACATATAAAACTTGAAAACCTAAAAACGCATAAAACAGAAATCAAACCTTTTCATGTCGCCGCCTTGCTTGACCATGGAGGGAGGAGGAGATGGACGGTGGCGCCTAGTGGCCATGAGCGGAGGTTTGTTCAGAAAGCATTGCTCAAGAAAGACGAAGAAGACGATGATAGAAACGGCGCCGCTCAAACACTATAAACCCTTATTCTGAAGCAAACCATTCAACCCTAAACAAAACTTGTGAAACCCGTTTTGGGCCTCTGCCCCATAAAAACACCAAGCCCAATGATTACAGGCATTACACCCCCCCTCTGATTCCCTTTGCAAATCTGTTTGGGCACAGCTTTCCCCTTAAGCCCATTTATTGCTTTTTCTTATAACTAATACCTTTTTTTATTTTCTTCTTATATAATATAACTTATTTTGTAAATAAAAATAATACATTAACCCTTTTATACAAAACTTTCTTAATTGCTTCTTTTTATTTTATTACATTTGAAAAATACATAAATATTAGATTTAATTAGGTTATTAGATTTTTTGTCTTAAAACTCTTTTTAATAAATCTTTTTCATACATAAAAACATTAATACATAAAAATAGAATTTCTTAAGCATTTTCTTTTCTTTCTTTAAAACTTTTGTTTGTACATATTTAACAAAAACCCAAAAATAAATAAAATACTTAATATTGCATTAGGTTAACATATTTTTCTCATTTGTAAATAATCACATACACTTTCACAAATACTTTTATTTCTCTTTGATTCTTATACTTGGCTATATTTTACATTGAGAATGCGATTCAATTTGGTTGTAAATATTATTTGGACACTACTCTCTTGATAAGACTCATCCCCATTTGTAAACATTTGTACCCCCATCCCCGGATACTTATTTGTAATAGTTTAGACTTTTAATTCCCGCAATTTATCGCTTTCTATATACTGTATAGTAATTAGGGTTTGTATGCGAAGATTCAAAATCAACCGCTAGATAACCTAATACAAAGATTAATGCATGATAATCAATACACAATTCACACTTGCACCTCTAGGGTAATCCCGCTTGTTGCCTTCAAAAATGGGCCATGTTGCACGTCAAGTACTTTGGCAAAACAAAAGACAAATCAAATGATCATAGTCCCTCAATGACGCTTTCGAAGTTGCCTAAACAAAATGATCATGGTCCCTCAAGCAAATTGCCAAAGACACTTGACACTAATGCATTCATGGTCTATACGATGACCCGCGCCCGTCCCGTTAACATCCTAACACAAGATTGTCCACCAAATACAATGGTGGAACAATACTGTTAAAAGGGTTAAAACATAGGAAAGATCTTTGAGTAAATTTAGGGGTAGACAACTCTTAGTTACTTGATCAAACTTGCAAAACACACTTGCCTACTTTCAAAACACACTCCACAACACAACTTTCAAAACAACTTTCAAAACCTTGAAACATCTTTTCAAAAAGACAAACACCTTTTGTAAAACATTCGAGTAAAGAATTGTTACAAGGGTTGCCTAGACAAGCATCTTTTTCAAAACATTTTCAAAACCACATACACAAAGCACCATTTCAAACAATTGAAAAGAAAAGGCAAGTGATCTAAAACAAGTAACTAAGAGCCCATGGATAACCATGGATGAAAAGGGTGCTAGCACCTTCCCTTTTCATAATCTACCCCCCGAACCCACGAAAACATCTCAAAGGTTTTTCCTGTGCTTTTTAACCTTTCCTTTAGGATAAAATAAAAAGTCGGTGGCGACTCTTTCTAAACCGAACAAGTGCGAATACAAACGCAAAACCTCAAGTCAGTTTTCCCACCGTATCACACATATGATATATAAATCTGGAAATATAGTTTAACCTTCCAAGGAATCCTCTTATATGCTTTTTCGTCTTGGGTGCGGTCATCTCTCGAATAAATTTGACTTTATCAGGATATACCTCAATACCTCGTTGGCTGACAATGAAACCCAGAAGTCTTCCAGAACGAACACCAAAAGTGCACTTGCTAGGATTCAGACGGAGTTTATACTTTCTCAAACGTTGGAATAATTTCAATAGATGCTCCACATGATCTTCTTTAGTCTGCGATTTGGCAAGCATATCATCTACATAAACTTCTATTTCTTTATGCATCATATCATGGAATAGAGCGTCCATGGCTCTCTGGTACGTTGCACCAGCATTCTTTAAACCAAACGGCATTACTCGAAAACAAAATATCCCCCAAGGTGTAATGAAGGCTATCTTCTCCATATCTTTAGGTGCCATCTTGATTTGATTGTAACCAGAGAAACCATCCATAAAAGAAGAAAAAAATTGAACTTTGATGTGTTGTCGGCCAATACGTCAATATATGGTAATGGGAAATCATCCTTTGGGCTGGCTCTATTCAGATCTCTGTAGTCCACACACATTAGAATCTTGCCATCTTTCTTAGCAACATGCACTATATTGGCTAACCACTAAGGATAAACTAATGTAAGGAGGAAGCCTGTGATAATTTTTTTTGGACCTCTTCTTTGATCTTGTCAGCCATATCGGGACGAGTCCTTCTCAACTTATGCTTAATCGGCAGACATTCAGGTCTCAACAGTAATCGATGCTCCACAATATTGTTATCCAAACCTGGCATGTCTTGGTAGGACCAAGCAAACACATCTACATACTCTCTGAGAAGCTCCAATATTCTTTATTTGACCGTTAGGATAAGCAATGCTCCAATATTGACTTCCTTTTTGTCTTCTTCACTACCCAAATTGATTATTTCCACGGGCTCTTTGAACGGTTGAATGATATTTTCATCGTGCTCAAGTAAGCGGGAAATTTCAACAGGGATCTCTACACTATCCTCTTCCCTGGCTCCTAACACAGGGAATTCAAAGTTGGGAGGGGGCATAGGGTCATTGTTTTCAACGGTTAGGTCATGGATTAATCTGCACATATGATTTTATGCTTTATTTTAGAACTCGATTAGTGTGAAGGTTGTACAAATATAAAAATACTATTATATTTCTTTATCATTATTATTTATTTTTGTTACCATTTTCTAGAAAAAGTGAAAAGTAAAAACAGTATGGGGGACAAAACAATATTTTTATTTATGATTGGAAATACTTGAAACAAAAGTCCAAACATCTTCTCTTTTGCCTTAGGCAGAGCAAAAGGATTTATTTTTAACATAGCCCGACACAAATACTCTCTTGTCTTTGGTAGAGCGAAAGGTTTTTCAAAATAGAACAAATCATTACTCAGAAATATGCATCATAGAAGGAATATCAACAGCAGCCCAGTTCTGGAAAACCACTCCATGCGCTACAAAGTCAGGTAAATCCTCTTTAAAATCATCTTTCATTATAGCATCAACTTCGGGCAGAGTCGGATGGATAAAACCTGCGCTTTGGAAAACTTCTTGTATCAGACGGGTAACTGTTTCTTGCTTAGCTCTTCCAGACATGGGATAAAAACCAAGACCTTCTCCAAATTTTTCTTAGGAAAATTCAACACCTGGCCCCATCCTTCAGCCGAACCACTCTAACCACTCATCACGCATCTTCAAGAGAAGAAATAGATGCCCCTTGCTTCTTTACTTCATTACTACCGATAGATAAATCTTGGAACTGGGTTCCAATAGCCTCATCAGCATCAATATAGGAAAAATATGACAAGTGGCTTACCACCATAGCCTGTTCTCCACCAATTGTTACTAGCTTTCCATTCCTCACAAACTTCAATCTTTGATGGAGCGTGGAAGTGACTGCACCTGCATCATGGATCCATGGGCGACCCAATAGGAAACTTTAGGCAACATGAATATCCATTACGTGGAAAGTAATTTGAAAGGTATGAGGACCAATTGTCATGGGGAGATCTACTTCACCGATGACAGTTTTCCTAGAACCATCAAACACTTTGACAATTACCCTACTAGGTCTCATAAGAGCACCTTGATGTGATAGTCGAGATAATGTAGTTTTGGGAAGTACATTTAATGATGAACCTGTATCTACAAACACACTTGACAAAGTATCATTTCCACAATTTATTGAGATATGCAAAGTCGTATTATGGTTCCTTCCCTCTTCCGGAAGTTCTTCATCACTGAAACCAAGATTATCACATGAGGTAATGTTTCCCATAATTCCATCAAATTGGTCTACCATCACATCATGATCTACGAACACTTGGTCCAAGACCTTCATTAAAGCCTCCCTATGGGCACCATAATCTCTTAGTAAAGCGAGCACATAAATCTTGGGAGGAGTTTGCAATAGTTGGTCCACGATCATGTATTCACTTCTCTTAATGAGTTTCAAAATCTCATCATCATCAGGATGGGGGTTAGGACCACTGGATTGTCCTACCTCGACCCTTGGTTCAAAATTCATCCTCGGAACTTCCACGGGTATAGGTTTTCTAACTTGAACTTTAGGCCTTTTCGATGGTATAACTGCAAAGATACACCCTCTCCTTGTGACTCTACTCACATCAGCAATGTTAACAAAAGATGGCATTGGTGGTATGGGGACTTCTACTCCATTCTCAATCGTTGTTGCATTATATTTGTATGGTATGGCTTTGTATGAGTTATAAGGCACGGGACCAGGAAGACATATAATCAAAGGAACAACAGATGAAGTCTGACTATCATAAGCAATCTCCACTAGTTAAGGCATGTTGAACTGTGGCACTATAACATTCACCTCATCATTTGGATCTCTGTCATATGTGACGATAATGACCCTTTGTTCTAACAACTTCTGAATATATTTTTTCACAACATGGCAATCAACTTCTATTGATCAAAATTCGCAAAGTCATAATTATGTTGATGTTTAAAGAAGGCATGTCTACTTAAATTTTGATGCATTCTGATAAGTGAGTCCCTTATATGCTCAACTTGGTAGACTCGAAACTTTCCAGGACATCCATGCACCATATTTATCGACACTGTCCCATGTTGAGGCAATGGATTAGCTTGATCATTTGGGTTAACATATTTGAAAGACAAAATACCACTCTTGATTAACCTCTAGACATCAGCCTTCAAAGCAAAGCAATTTTCAATATTATGTCCTAGCGAACCTTGGTGATATGCACAAAATTGATCAGCCTTGTACCAAGGGGAAGTATTATTTGGTACAATAGGAGTATGTTTCGTTGTTATGATATTCTTCCAGATCAAAGCGGGGAACAACTGAGTGTAAGTCATTGGGATTGCATCAAACTGTGGTTTTCTCGGCGAACAGTTCTAATTGTTGAATTGAGGAGCCTGTTGTCGAGGCTGTTGCTGAAACTGTCGTTGTTGAATTGGAGAGGCTTGATAGGTTGGAGCTACCATTGTTGGGTGGATAGCAGGAGTGACTGTTGCAACGTGTGAATATCCTCTTCTTGGCCTTCTAGGAAAAACTACACTAACATCTTGTTCTCTCCTCTTGGGGAAGACACTCCCAAATTTTTTAACACCACTAGATGTACCACCTTCCTTGGCTAGACGCCCTTCACAGATTCCCTCTTCAAGTCGCATGCCCATGTTCACCATTTCAGCAAAGTCGCTAGGCGCACTTGTGATCATTCTCTTATAGTAGAAGGGACTTAATGTTTTCAAAAAAATCTTCATCATTTCTTTTTCTTCGAGGGGAGGATAGATTTGAGCGGAAATCTCACGCCACCTTTAGGCATACTCTTTAAAAGATTATCTATCCTTTTGGGACATAGCTCGGAGTTGATCTCGGTCTGAGGCCATGTCAATGTTATACTTGTATTGATGAACAAAAGCCTCACTGAGGTTTTTGAAGTTGCGGATTCGGGTGCTATCCAAACCCATGTACCATTTTAGGGTGGAACCAATTAAGCTGTCCTAGAAGTAGGGAATTAATAGCTTATGATCATCAGAGTAGGTGGACATCTTCCTCACATACATGGTCAAGTGACTTTGCGGGCATGAGTCACCTTTGTATTTTTCAAAGTTAGGCACTTTGAACTTAGCTGGAATTTACGTTTGGGACCAAACACAAGTCGTGAGCATTTTTCTCGAACAAGTCTTTCCCTTTAAGTGCTCTAATTTCCCTCTACATTTCTTGGAATTGGTCTTGGAACTCATCCATCTTATCGAAGATGCCTAAACTTTCAACAGGTTCAACATGATAAATGGGTTCATTTGTATATGGAATAGTGTGAACCACGGGAGCAGCAATAGTCATTACAGACAGAGGGAAAGATACAATAGCTTGAATCGTGGGTTTCACGGTAGTCTTCTTAGGTTGAATCGTGGGTGAGCTTGAACTTCAGTGGCCTAAGTCGATGGCTGATTCTGAGCAGCCACCAAGCTTTCCACCAAAGCGGTCAATTTTTCCATTCCAGTATGAAGAGTAGTAACCTCCTTGAGAAGCTCATGATTTTCTTGCTCTAGATCTTCCATTCTCTTTCGACGATTGGCTCAAGTATTATACTGGTGAAACATCTTGACGATCTATCAGAGTGGAAAAAGAAGCAAGAATAAGACTCTAGAAAACACGTAAGATTGAATGCTGAATGATGCATGATATGAGATGCAAATGATTATTTATTTTTGATAGTTTTTTAAGGAACTTTAAAACCTTGATAATTTGCAAACATTAATGGTAAAAAAATTTGGAACAACAAAACTTATTTCATTAATAAAAGGCAGAAAACTGTAACTCCGAGTGTTTCTTTTTTCCAAAATCCATAGTAAAAGTACCTGAGATGTCTGCAAAAATCATTCTTAAGTTCCTTGAAAAACATGTTTAAAGAATGCTTATGGATGCATGAATGAATGATAATGTAACAATTACACATAAGTTCACAAACATGGGGTTCAAAGGTTCAATGCTACGAGCATGGAGTCAAAGGTAAAGACCACCCCAAGGTATGTACTAAAGGTTTAATCACACCTGTAAAACAAGGTTCTAAAAGTACCCAGAGTCTATAATCCTCCTTCGGATATTAACAACGTCCTGATTACTCGGTAATTAGAAATATTCTCAAGAGAAACTCGTCTGAGTGCAGCATCACGTGACAACTACTTCCGGATTACTGTGTTATAGTCTCCGCGCTACACCTAAGAGGCCAAGATGGGTTAAGGGTTCTACGGTTCTCAGCTTCTCTGGCTCCCAGGTCGAAAGCAGTAACACCTTCCCGATTACTCAGTAAACGAATACTACAGTCAAAGGGGCTTCCACCAAGTGGGGGATTTCATGTCTTCTTCTTCTTCGGGATTACTCCCTCAAAGTTAACATGACTATACCGCTCGTCCTATTCCTAAGTGTAACTTAGTCCAGGTATAAGATTTGTCCTTTGTAAGTATCATCAACACCCAAATAACCACATTATATAATATATAATCAAACAAACAAATAATAATAAAAACAAATATGACAAATTAGGCTTAACCCACTTAGGGATGGACCAGCAAGAGGTCAACCTCTCCCTAGCACAGTCGCCAATTCTGTAGCGATAAAAAATGTAGCGGTGTAAATCAGAGATTGAGCTATTAATTAACTCGACCTGCGAAAGCAAGAGTCACCACCGTGCTTTATTATTTCCAAGGGAAAAGGGAAAAGAGTGAAATAAAACCCTTAAATATGCAATGTAAAGTGATACTTCAAAGTAAATAAAATACAATGCATTTTTTGAAAGAGATCGAAGGTTTGGGGATTGGTTATACAAAGGGAAGGTACTAGCACCCAATGTATCTCCGATACTCCACAGGAACCTTTTGAAATATCTGTTTTTTGTTAAAAATTGTTTGTTTGGTTAAAATGGTTGTGGACGAGATTTTGAAGATACGACGACCTAGTGTCGAAGTTTTTGACTTAAAAGGGGTGTGAGTTTTAAAATTGAATTTTTAGGAAAAGTTTTAACTTAAGATTAACAAAACTAAAAATGTATGAAGGGTTTCGCACAATTGTATAAGATATACTTGATGACATGAAATCAACAAAGTTAAAACATTTTCCTTGGAACTTAGACGAACGAAAGATATAAAGATTAAATGATGAAAATAAATTTAATTAGAATGACAATTGAACAATAACAAAAATTAAATAAAAGACTAGTTTATAATAGCATATATTTTTGATCAATTAAATAACAAAAATTAAATAAAAGACTAATTTATTAGCATGTATTTTTGAACAATTAAATAAATAACAAATATTAAATAGGAGATTAATTTAATAGCATGTATTTTTGTATTTTTATAATGGAAAGAAATAATTATATATATAAAATAACTAAACTAATATTTTGTTATCAAATATATTTAATAGAAATGGGAAATAAGGCTAAAGAACTAAAAAACGAAATAAAATGTCTTAAAGAGGGGTTGAACTCAGGTCTCTTTGGTTGCAACAGATATGCTTTGCCATTGAACTAAGTTATTTTATCTGTTATATATATGCTTTAATTAAAAAAAAGGTGATGAAGATAATGGATTGGACCCACAGGCCCATTGGGTCGACCCGGTTTTGGGAAGAAACAAGGAAGATTTTTGAAAACCCTAAACAGAAAAAAGGCGCCGCATTGCTTTTGTCAACATGGGGAAGGGAAATTACGCAGAGTTAATCTGATTCCCAATAACTTTTCTTTATATGTTTTTTTATCGTGAAAAACAAAAATTAATACTCTCTCTACCCTATTCACAAATCTTCATCTCTCTAAATCCATTCCTTTATCTTTGTCATAATTAATCACTTCTTGGGCTGGTTTTGTTGTGGTGGTGGACAAGAGGGAGATGCAACGAAGGGAGTTGTTGTTTTCTGCTAGCAGGCGGAAGAAGGAGTTTGAATGGTATGGTGGATTTCAAGTAGTGTGAGGACGGGTGTGATACGGTGGAAGAATCGACGGTTAAACTGGTTTTGCATTTGTGTTTGCAAATGTTGCGGTAAGCAAGAGTTGCCATCGACATTTCTTTTATCCAACTAATGAAAGGATGAAAAGAACAAAAAAATACCTTTCGAGATTATTTGAGTAAGGTGGATAGATTATATAAAGGGAAGGTGTTAACACACTTTCCATCCGTAGTTTTCTACGGGCTATTAAATGCTTAGCTCAGTTTTATGAAATACCTTGTGCTTTGCGTGTTTTTGAAAAGTACTTTGAAATGCCTTAGTGTGGTTATTTGCTTTATGATAACTCTTGTATCAGTCCTCAAGAGTGTTAATAAAGCATTTGAAAATGATTTTGAAGGTTGTTTTTGTGTAAGTGTGAAAATTTGTTTTGAGCAAGCATTTAAGAACTATCTACTCATACTCGAAAGGTTTCTTCTTTTCCTCCTATCTTTTAGACAACACTATCCTACTATTAGTGAGTAGGTATCCCTATCATTGGATGTTTGAGGGACGTTTGTGGGTCATCATATAGTTATAAAGGCAACATGTAGAGACGCTTTAACAATTTTGTTTAACGGACTAGATCATTTACCGAAAAGGAAACACTGTAGGGGCATTGAGGGACTATGACGTTTTTTTGATTTAAGGGTCTTTGCTAAAGCGTCCCTACTTTCGAGGGACATGACTGTTTTATTTTTGAAGGCAACCAAAGTGGGAGTACCCTAGAGGTGTATATGTGCAAGTGTGTTGTATTCAAATATTTTTGTCTTTTTTATTAGGTTTGCTAGCGTTTTGATTTTAATCTTTGCCATATAATCCTATTAGTCATACATCTAGGAGTTAATATGTACAGGAAATAAAATGAGGGAATATAAATCCTACACTATTACAAATCTTCAGGGAGGGGGATATTTACATGTCCAAAACTTGGGGAAAAAGAAATAAAGAAAGATCCTAAATTAAGCTATTACAAACTATGAGCAGATACAATAGTATGAATGTAGCACGCGTGAAATGGAAAAGAACGTCTAAAAATCCTAAGGAAAAGGAAATATTTTTGTTTGTTTTTATTTATAAAAGAAAGCAAAGCTTAAGTCTACTTAATTTTAATTTAAAGAAAATGTTAAAATAATTAATTTATTTATTTAAATAAATTAACTTAATTAAAAAAAATACTAACCTAATATTTTTTTTTGGGATTTTTATTTGTTTGTTAATTTAAAAAGGGAAACTATTAAAAGAAATGAGTGAAAAAAATAAAAATTCAGGAGGAAAGGTCTTTTGATCCAAAGAGAAGGTGTCTTTCGATCCAACGAAAGGTGGCCTTCGATCCAATGAAGGATGCTTTTCAATCTGTATCTGCAAGACAAGCATTAGAAAAAATAGAGATGCAGTACCTTGGTGTCGAACCCAAGTCCTTCGATCCTATGCGTGTTGGTCTGTTCAGGTTTGATCTACAGCACAAGCATTAAGATAAAAAATAAATACAGACCTGGGTGTCAAACCCAGGTCCTTAGTCCTGAATACAAATCGAACTATAAGTGTTAATATGTCATGCAACAATCAAAATTAACTTAAGATCAAAGGTTTGTTACCAATGGGATGCTTTGTTCTGGATGAAGATGGCTTGCAAAGTGCTTGGAAACGCCTCCTGTAAACTTCAAGGAGTGAGTGGAGCATTGTTGAAGATTACTTCGATTTGGATCACTTATGAGATTTTTGATAATTTGGTATGGCTTATAAGGCAGTGTGTGCGTGTAAGGCGATATATGTGTGTAAGCAATACCGTTTCGAATTAAGTAAACAGATTAATACAATTGTGAATTAAGCAAACACGATATAGAACGCGATTTAATGACTAAGCGACGTAAACAACAATTAAAGATTAGGAATACAATCATACGAATTTAATCAAGACATTCCATGAAATAATAGATTAAGCCAATGCAATTTCATAAAATAGAATTGAAAGAGAAACGAAATTGAATTGATAAATTAAAAACCTTAAAGCATCGAAGTGCGATTATATTAGATCAATTATGGATGATCAGTTCTTCATTCAAGTGTACAAGTTAAAGTTTCCAACGGGAAAAGTGAATGATTTTTCTTCTTGTAGCACGACTGAAAACAAAATAGGGTTTTTCACTACTAACTCAAACTGGGTCGTAACATAAACCAGGTCCATAAAATGACTCGAAACAAATTGTTTTCTAACGTCTGAAACTTCAATGAATTACTGGGAATTATGCACTCCAAATTAGCTTCCGACTCCAAAATAAAAGTTGTGGATCTTTCTCTCAGATTTCCAATGATTATTAGAATGCACTGATCCGATTCCTGAAGCTCTAGTTATGATTTTTTCATTGAAAGCTGCTAATGCTGAAAATAAATACGAAAATCAATTAAAGGTAAGAATAAACAAAATTATAAAAACATCATAAAATATAAAAATAAACAAAACAAACCATGAAAATTCCTAAGTACAAACATAAGAGAATATGCATCAATATGAACTGATCGCCAGGTCCTTTGTCCTAAATATAAATCAAACTATAAGTGTTAATATGTCATGCAACAATCAAAATTAACTTAAGATCAAAGGTTTGTTACCAATGGGATGCTTTGTTTTGGATGAAGATGGCTTGTAAAGTGTTTAGGAACACCTCCTGCAAACTTCAAGGAGTAAGTGGAGCATTATCGAATACTCCTTCGATTTGGACCACTTATGAGATTTTTGATAACTTTGGTGTGGCTTATGAGGCAGCGTGTGCGTGTAAGGCAATATATGTGTGTAGTTCCTGGGCGTATGTATCTAGTGTGTACCATTTGGCTTGTAGAAATGGCATGTATTTATAGGAGATGGGGAGAGGGTTATAGCATATAAATGGCAAGGGAAAACCATTAACTAGGCTTTGAAGGCCAAATCAGACACATTAAGGGATTGCCTTTTTTGGTGAGTTCCTACCCCTTTGGGATTTGGGATGAACCTGGACACATTTGACTCCTTCGAATGTCCTCAAGTTTTGATCTTCTATTGGCCCAGGGTTAACTCCTTTGAATGGCTC
The DNA here is from genome assembly GCA_948472305.1 of Vicia faba. Taxonomy (NCBI): domain Eukaryota; kingdom Viridiplantae; phylum Streptophyta; class Magnoliopsida; order Fabales; family Fabaceae; genus Vicia; species Vicia faba. Next base: position 1,511,221,749 of record OX451737.1, on the reverse strand, counting down.
CAATTCTTGTTATTGGGGCCTCTTCGATTGAGCCCCTACTCAGCTAGCCCAAATGAAAGCTCTTTTCTGGCCAGTCGAAGCTTCCTTTGGCATGAATGTGCTTGTGCAAGAGGCTTGAGCATGGCAGTATATGGGATTTTGGGCCATCAAGCATCTTTGCATATTTCTATTTTGTTTTGACCAGCTAGATCCATCCTTCTACCAGATCCCTCTTCAGACAATAATATGTGTCCTTCGAATGGGCCCTTTGTGCATCCTTCGAATGGGCCAAATGCGTATTCTTCGATTGGACTATGTGTGTCCTTCGAAGGGATCACATGCAATTTTTTGAATGGGCTAATAAGGCATATCCTTCAAATGGGACACCTGTGTGTGCCCTTCAAGTCCACCGGTACATGTCCTTCGAAGAGGCCACCAACTATGTGTGTTGGAGGTTTTCAAGGGTGGATACAAAGAAATCATGAGGGGAGTTCCTGCCTTATGAATTGAAAGTAAACCAAGCAGGAGGCCAATGCCTTATAAATCGAAGGAAAACTGCAAGGGGGCTATCGCCTTGTGCCTGCTGGCATGAAGAAAGTCCTGGTTTTGTGAATCAAAGGCAAACATGTAAATGGTGCAATCGAAGCTTTGTGAGAAGGTAATCCTTCTCCAATCGAAACTTTCCTGCAGGAGGTCACTGTTTTGTGACTCCAAGCAAGCATACAATAGGCCATTGCCCAAACAAAGGTTTGCATGAAAAGCCAATGTCCAATCTAAACTTGCCTGCAAGAGGTCACATGGCCAAACGAAGGATGTAACCCAAAGCTTGCATAAAGGGGGGTCACATGCCCAAACGAAGGATGTAAACCAAACTTGCATTCGAAGAAGGCCACATGCCCAAACGAAAGATGCATGCAGGAGGTCCCTACTTTATGAATCGAAAGAAATCTTTCAGAAGGTCATTGCCTTCTGAATTGAAGGACACTTTCAGGAGGTCATTGTCTTCTGAATCAAAAGAAGCCAGCATGAAGCCATTACCTTCTAAATCGAAGGAAACCAAAAGGAGGCCCCTACCTTCTGAATCGAAGGAAGTTATTTCAAAGGGAAACAAAGCCCAGTCGAAGCTGGCATGCAGGAGAGAGTTCAACGAAGCTAAGCATGAATCGAAACAAACTTGTTTTTCTTCAATTTTGTCAAAAAATCAAATTTATCCGTTTTGCTCTTTAAATACTTTCCTCTTTGACTCGGTGCTTGAAATATATAATATGATCCAATTGTACTTGTGAAAATTTGAACTTTTGAGAAAATGTCTTGAGAAATGAGAGGGAAAATTTTGGGGTACAACAGCTGTCCCTGTTCAATCTTCTTAAACCTGAAGATTTAGATTGACTTGTCTGTCTTTCGTGATCTGAAGGTGGAAGATGATTGAACACTAGAGTGCCCAGAAATTTGCACTCGCATGAAGTAACGCCATTTGTTGATCATATCAGGAATGAGCTTACAAATGCCACTTGGAGAAGATGACTGAGAGTTGTTGGAGATGGGCTTAAAGATTTCATCCAAAGTAGATGTTGACTTCATGAGAGGTCTCTTTATGGGGGATTACTATTCCTCTTGTTTGAGGAGGAGTCCGTTGGGGAAGGTTAATTTCTGTTGTTCTCGTGCCTGAGGAAAACTCTATGGGTAATAAAGTCTAGTAACTTCAGTTGTCCATGGCTTTACTTAGGAGTTATCTCTGGACAGGAGAGATGAACATTTGTTGCTTTTTGGTTGAACTCCAGGCTTCACAGTAACTTGTTGGGGAGGATGAAATTAACTACTGTCTAGAAATGTATTAGAAAGAGCCCGTGTAAGGATGCTTCAGGATGAGTCCATATTAGACTGCATCTGGAAAGTTGAGAAGGAACCCATGTAAGATTGCTTCAGGATGAGTCCGTGTTAGACTGCATCTGGAGATCATGAGAAGAAACCTGTGTAAGATTGCTTCAGGATGAGTCCGTGTTAGACTGCATCTGGAGATCATGAGAAGGAACCCATGTAAGATTGCTTCATCCAATCGTGTAGATAGTTTCCCCGTCTGGTTTCCGACATTAATCTCTGACCCTAGAGAAATAAAGATAGTTTTCCTGGCTTGTTACAAGTATTAATCTTCAGTTTGCTCATGTAGATAGTTTTCCTGGATGGTTTTAGGTATTAATCTACAATCATTCGTTCACAGATAGTTATCCTATCTTGTTTCAGGTATTAATCTAGAACTTGTTTTTGTCGGTCGTTGAGATAGTTGTCCTGTCTAGTTTCAGGTATTAATCTCTAACCTGAGAAAGAAAGATAGTTTTTCTGGCTTGTTACAGGTATTAATCTGGGACTTGGCAACATCGGTCACATAGGTAGTTTCCCCGTCTGGTTTTGGGCATTAATCTGTGGCCTGCTGCATTTGTTGGTAAACCCGTCTTGCTTCAGGAGTTCATACCACTTGGTCGTGAAGATAGTTTCCCTATCTGGTTTCGGGTATTAATATATGTCTTGAGAAAGAAAGATAGTTTTCCTGGCTTGTTACAGGTATTAATCTTCAATCTGCTCATGTAGATAGTTTTTCCGACTTTAACAGGTGTTAATCTATAATCGGTCATCCACATATAGTTTTCTTGTCTTGTTACAGGTATTAATCTGGAACTTGGCAACATTGGTCACATAGATAGTTTCCCCGTCTGGTTTCGGGTATTAATCTGTGGCCTACTGCATTTGTTGGTAAACCCGTCTTGTTCTGGGAGTTCATACCACTTGGTCGTGTAGATAGTTTCCCCTTCTAGTTTCGGGTATTAATCTCTATCCTGAGAAAGAAAGATAGTTTTCCTGGCTTGTTAAAGGTATTAATCTTCGATATGCTCAAGTAGATAGTTTTCCTGGCTTGTTACAGGTGTTAATCTACAATCGATCATCCACAAATAGTTTTACTGGCTTGTTACATGTATTAATCTGGAACTTGGCAACATTGGTCACATAGATAGTTTCCCTGTCTGGTTTCAGACATTAATCTATGGCCTGCTACATTTGTTGGTAAACTCGTCTTGTTCTGAGAGTTCATACCACTTGGCCGTGTAGATAGTTTCCCCGTCGGGTTCTGGGCATTAATCTTTGACCTGCTGTGCATAAGTTGATAGTATTCGTCTATCTGCGAATTCAACCTAAAAAGGTAAAGTTAGTTTCACACGATGTCATGATGTATGAATTGCATGATGCTCTCAAAATAAATGAGACTGTGATATATGCATTTGTGCTGCATATGCCATGATGTTTGTAAAATGATTCATGAGTGTAATGTATGAACGTGTCGGCTGTTCTATTGCAGTGTTGCAAAGTTAGGGAAAATAAATCCCTGATTGCTGCTGGGGGTGAAGAATGTAAGTCTTCAAATTTTTTTAAGTTAAATTGCTGGGAGATGATCTTCTGTTGTTAGAGAAATAAAACTCTGTTGGGGAAGGAAAACTCCATGAACTGCTTGGGGATTGTCAGAGTAAATTTATGTCGTGATTATATCTGAACTGTTTCTAGAGAATAATCTGGAATAAGTGTCAGTATGACATCCATATCTGGATCGTATCTGAACCGTTTCTAGAGGAGAATCTGGAATAAGTGTCAGGATGACATCCATCTCTGGATTGTATCTGAACTGTTTCTAGAGTGAATCTAAAATACGTGTTAGGATGACATTCGTCTCTGGATCGTACCTGAACCGTTTCTAGAAGAGAGTCTGGAATAAGTGTCAGGATGACATCCATCTCTGGATCGTACCTGAACTGTTTCTAGAGTAGAATCTGGAATAAGTGTCAGGATAACATCCATCTCTGGATCGTACCTGAACCGTTTCTAGAAGAAAGTCTGCTTTATTTAGAATGTTTTCGCTGGGAATTCCTGTTTTGTTGTTTTGAGAAGAAATCTGTTGGGGAACATTGATCTTGTTTGATTATACGTGCTCTTTTGATGAAAATCACATTTGATGCCCCAAGTGATGGAGATCTGCCCCGACTATTCAGGACTTTATGAGATTTTCTTGGAATTTTGACTTGACTTCCCTAGATGTATTAGGCACCATGTCATGCCCCCGGATTATGGAAGGCTTGTTATTGGAAATGTTTTTCCATCTGAGGTGATTCTGTCCATCGAGAGGATTTTTGTTCATTGAATATTCATCTGCAACTTTCTCTGTTGTTGAACAAATAGTCATATGCAAGCGATGGTATTTTTTTTAAAAATGTAAAGCTTATGTCTGTCTTGAAGTTTGGAAATTCATTTTTTAGTAAAACAGACAAATTTTGTAGGAGTGTGATATCAACTCAGGATTTAATAGCAAACCTTACAGGAGTCAGGATACCTTTTGTAACAATATGCTTTCAAACTAACCCATGTTTCAGTTAGGACTTTTAAGGGTTGTAATGTGGCCTGGTTCACGGTTTAAGAAACAAAGGGTAAAGGCTCAAATTTTATTTGTACCCAACCCGTTCTTCGTGATGTTCTTCAATCCTATGCTCAACTAATTATGCATTTAGATCCCAATTAAGTATGGAGTCTTTGCTCTGACACTTGGTGATGGTTCAGAAATCGAAAGTTTGTTTGAGAAGATAGTCATTTTAGTAACCTTTTTTTTGTTGAGGATTTGTAGGACCCCTTTTTTTATATTTTGTTATCCCTACTTTTGTCTGAACTGCTTCTTATGATTACAGTCAGCAGGATGCCCCAATTTTTCTTAAGTCTCATTCATAGGCTTTTTGACTTAACGAGCCTTTATTTTGAGAGATGATGAATTCCTCTCTTGATGATTATGTGGAACCATCACCATCTTTTGGAGAGCACCTTCTACACCATTTGTGGTGTATGAAGGTAGAGCTTGCAGCTGAATGCATATCTGAATTAACTGAGAGAACTATCCTGCCCCAGGTTATGATTAAGGGTTTTAATTTGTGTGAAAAGAAAACTCCTACTTCTTAGGCTCAAAGGGGTTTACTACGGATTATCTTCCTTATAACTCCACTGTTTAGGATTTGAAATAACGCTTGTACATCGTCAGCGAGGTCTGTTCAAAAGCATATTGTAGAGATCATGGCATTATTTTCATCATCCTCCCTCTCAAGGCTTACAGCTTTTAACCAAGAGTTGAATATCACAAAAAGGAAGTAAGAAAGCAATTTAAATATACTGAAACATGAAAATGACATAATTCAAGACAAACATATGTAATGCATTAATGGGAAAACCAAAGTTTGACATGACAGTAATTGTTTGAACGAGTAAAGGAAATTAAAATTAAAAACACAAATGAACTAGAATCTCTCAATGATTTGGCCTAGGAGCAGTGATCACATGGTGAGTCTCTAGAGGGTCGAATTCAATCTCCTTGGCGTCAATCATATCTTGAATTTTGTTCTTCAGAGCCCAGCAACCATTCGTATCATGTCCAGGACTATCAGAATGGTATGTACACCTTTCATTTGGGTGGTAGCTAGGAGAATAGGTATTGGGATTCTGTAGAGGAGCCTTTAACATAATCAATCCTACTTTCAACATGTGTTGTAGTGCTTGAGCTACTGACACGTTGATTTTGGTGAATTGTCTCTTAGGTGCGACCTCCTTACGCTGATTCCCTTGTTGATGTCATTGCAAAGGCGTAGGATTAGAGACTAGTAATGCCCCCACAAATGAGTTGTGGTTACCTCTAACACGTCTCTCCTGGCCATATACAACATTATCTTCCTTCTTGCCACTGAATGGCTTCTTCTCAGCATTAGAAGGTGCAACCATTGGAATCTTCCCATTCTTAATACCGATTTCGACTCTTTCACCTGTCAGTATCAGCTCGGTGAACCCAGCCGAAGAACTTCCAATCAAGTGGTTGAAGAATGGACCAGAAAAAGTGCCCAAGAACATGTCTACCAACTCCCTATCAGACATAGGAGGCTGGACTCTCCCTGCAAGATCCCTCAATTTCTGGGTGTAATCTTTGAAGCCCTCGCCGGAACCCATATACATACTTTGCAATTGTGTACGGGCTGGAGTGAGGTCAGTATTATATTGGTACTGCCTGTAGAAAGAAGCAGCCAAGTCTTCCCAGGTACGAATGTCGGTTCCTTCTAACTGGTAGAACCAATCCAGTTGAGTTCCAGACAAACTTTCTTGGAAGAAATGGACCCATAACTTCCGGTAAGCAGTGTGAGGCTGGATCTTTCTAACGTATGATCTCAAATGAAGTTTAGGACAAGAGACCCCGTCATATTTAGCAAATGTGGGAACCTTGAATTTTGGTGGGATGACCACCCTAGAAACCAACCCTAACTCTTCAAAGTCCAAACCAGGTATCTGCTGAATCTCCCTAGCATTGAGACGATCCTCCAGCTATTTGTATTTATCATTAGCAAGAGGATATTTTTCCTCAGAGTAATCAGCTTCTTCTTCATCAGTCCCCAGATTGTTATCTTCTTCATGATTATCCCCCTCATTTGATGGAGTTGTGTGATCTAGAGCTCGCTTGATTAGTCCTCTAAGTCTTCTTCCCATATTCAAGACGCCATCCAGTTTCTTTGCCTTCTTCTTCTTTTCTTTGATGACGAGAGCTTTCAGTTCTTCCTGCCCCTTAGCCAGAGCTAGGAACATTTATGGGAACTGAGCGTTTTGAGTTTGAAGGTCCTTTAATGTTTGTTCAAGAACAATTTCTTTTGCTGAAATAAACAGCGAAAAGATAAGAAAACTGCCTTGAAATACCTGTTATGCAATGGCATGTATGGTATGCTTATGCGGTGTTTTTAAGGATCTCGCGGGGTAAACACAAGAAGATGTTAGGATTTGATTGCAACTTTAATTGAAGAACTTCGTATCATTGAATTTCCTTCTATGAGAATCAAGCTCACCATATCAAGTGAATCATAGCCCCTAACTCAAGTTGTTGTGTTTTGGTCTTTTGACAGCGTTGGCTAGAGGAAAATAAATCCCCTTGCCCCCTTACTAGACGTCTGATTTATCATAACCTGCATCATAGGCCCTTGAGATCCTTGAAATGGTTAAGGAAATGTTATGGCATGATGCTATGATGTGTATGTTATGCATCAAGCAAAAAATATAGGGTGATGAAAACAAGTGAGTCTTGCTAGAAATCCAGGTTATTGGACAATGACTCATAGCATCAGATAATAAACAAAACCCTGCAAGGAATGAAAGCAAACAAGTCACACAAGAAGCCTTAGGTTTAGGCTTGCATGCATTCCATAGGTAAGAACCCTCTTAAAGTTTAGTTGGTTCAACCTGTCCTATTAATAGTAACCAGGTTCTAGGGAATCTCAATATCACTGATCTTTCTTCACTGGACATTGTTTCATCGCAAGCCTCTTTATTGGCGACCAAAATATCCCAGAAGTCAGATCTTAATGAGTGTAGTATCGAGTATCAACCAACTTCGTACTGCACCAAAGCCGACTATCTCACTACTTTCTAATGGCCAAGTTGGTTCAATTAAAGGTTCTAAGGTCAGTTGGTGCTTCATGCCACCACACAGCGACCCTGTATTCTACTTGACTACTCAAGGGCTACCGGTACCAACAAATGTGTCACACCAACATAGCTATCGTTTCAACTGTGTTGGTATACGCAGCATAATCCCCAAGATCTATTGCTACTTACCTAAAAGGTGCCCCAGATCCGGGTGTAGGATCTTTACAAGTAAACCCAAGCAAAACCCTCAAAGATAAAGTAAGCAAAGCATACAAGGAAAGCAACTTAAAATGATGAACTAAAATCTAAGGTAACCCCACTTTTTTCTTTTTTCCCCAGCAGAGTCACCAGTTCTGTGATACAGTGGCAAAACCGATGGTTATACTGGTTTTGCATTTGTGTTTGCAAATGTTACGCTAAGCAAGAGTCGCCACCGAATTTTCTTTTATCCAACTAAGGAAAGGGTGAAAAGAATAGAAAAAGACCTTTAGAGATTATTTTTGAGTAAGGGAAGGTGTTAGTGCCCTTTCTATCCATAGTTTTCTACAGGCTCTTAGCTGCTTAGTGTGATACGGTGGCAGAACGGACTGTTAATACTGGTTTGCGTTTTTTGTTCGCAAAATGTCACGGTAAGCAAGAGTCGCCACCGACTTTTATTTCATCAACAAAGGAAAAGGAAAAAGAACAGAAAAAACCTTTTTCGAGATGTTTCTGAGTACAGGGGGTAGATTATAGAAGGGAAGGTGTTAGCACCCTTTCTATCCATGGTTTTCCATGGGCTCTTAGGTACTTGCTCATTTTGAAATTTCTTGTGTGTGTGCTTGTTTTGAAAAAAGTTTTACTTCGTGATAACCCTTGTATGAGTCCTCAAGGGTGTGACGAAGTTGTTTTTGAAAACTGTTTGAAAAGTGTTTGTGTGAAAAAGATTTGTTTGTTTTGAGCAAGTACTTAAGAACTAATCTACCTACTCGAAAAAGACTGTTCGTTTTCCTTTAGACAACGCTATCCTATTATTAAGGAATAAGTAGCACCATTGTTGGAGTTTGAGGGACTATCGAAAGGGACGAAATGGTCATTGAAGGCAACATGTAAGGATACCTTAGCATTTTGAAGGGACTATCATCATATAGGAAACATCGAGGGACAAGATCATTTCTCATAGGCAACTCAAGGGACATTGAGGGACTATGATCTTTATGATGACTTTTAGATTGAGGGTCTTTTGCTAAGATATCCCTATGTTCGAGGGACATGACCATTGTTTTCTGAGGCAACCAAGTGGGGAGTACCCTAGGGGTGCAAGTATGCAACAATGTGTTTTTTCAGTTAATTTATCTTTGCACATTTAGGGTTTTCTACCGTATTAATTTTCAGTTTGTCTTTCTATACAATCCTATTAACATACATCTAAGCAGTTTATAGTTTGCGGAATTAAAAGCAAGAAAGTTTAAAGTCCTAGCTATTACAAGGCTTTTGCATATACATAATTATTTTGGACTGAAAATAAAAATGCGGAATTTAAACCCTAATTACTATTACAACCTCGAAACAGTTACAATAATAATAAAAGGAAATTAAAAAATGCGCGCGGCGAATTAAATGCGAGAATAATTTAGGAAACCTAAAAAATCTAATTGAAAAAAGATTTACGTTAGTTTTTTTTGAGAAAAATTAATTAGGTTATGTACAAATTAAAACCCTAATTTCTAATTAATTTAAATTATAAAAAAGGAATTAAATTTGCCCTAAATTAAAGTAAACTAATTAATTAAGGAAATAAGATATTTTTATGAAAAAAATTGATTTTTATGTTTTTTTTGATGATTTTTTGATTAAATAAAAAATAATGATTTTTTGGTGTTATTTTAATAAAGGAAAATAGTTAGTAAAACAATTAAAAAAAATTAAAATAGAAAAGAAAAGAATGGGCCTATGTTGTGCCATCCTGAGAGTGCACCATAGTCCTTCATTGTTTGAGACGTTGGGTCTGAATTATTGATACATCCAATGGTCAAATGGTGGTAACGCATGGTAGGCGTTTTGGATGATGATGCATTGAATCTGTAGAAACAAAGTAAGAAAACAAAATTTGCTGGGATGGTTAGTTGTATATATAATAACATAAATAAAATATAAAGGAAATAAAGTGGTCTTTCCCAAACGCGCGCGTGATTCAAATCACCCAATAGGATTCTGCCACCTAATTGTCTTTTTCCCCATAACTGTTGTTTTTGGCCACACTTTTACCCACAGTCGTTTCCGTCACTAAAGGCTATAGTGACAAATTTTGTTCGTAGCCATAAACCTGTAAAATTCAAAAAAACGCAGCACAAGCAGAATAAATTCAAACCAAAGACATGGATCAACTGCAAATCATCTCCTGAGCACGATAGTACCCCTAATTTTGTCCAATTTTGCCTTTATATAGAATTCCTAATTTGGGACCTCAAAACCCTAACAATTGCATTGTGCCATTCCTGCACTTAAACTTCAATCAATCCAATCAAAAACATTACAAATATGATATCAAGCACGGATATATGATCAAAACATGTTTATGATGGATAAATCATTAAAAACGAATCTTGAAAAAAAATATGCAAACCGTGGCACTGTGAGGAATGATTTCTGAAGGTTTTAAGGCTTGAGGATGATTGGAATGGCTTCAGAACACGTCCAGGAACAGATTGTTGACTTTGGAATTACTTGAAACGGCCTATGGAAGAGAATACAGTCTGCACTTTTTCTTCCAAAATTTGCAATTTCTTCCCCTTGTTTTCACGACCCCAAACCCTCTTTTATGCTTTATAGATGTTAGGTATATATGATAGAATGATTTAGGTCAACAAAAACTAATTATATCTTTGAAAATTATGGAGATTTGATTTCATTCTTTTCCTTGTATGATTTGTTTCCAAAATAGACCAAATTAAGATCTTTTCCAATCAATTGCCTCTTTCACGAATTTTTTGATTTGCTAGCTGTTCATGGACTCATAATATGTTCATAAAATTAAATCTTTGATTTTATTTGATTATTCTACTATTTAAATTGATTTATTTTGATTTAAATGGATAAAAAATCAAAATAAATAATAAAAATAATAAAATAATAGGTGGATAAGCTCAGGGGTCGTGGGCCATCTTAGGAACAAGTTTCAAACAAGAAAACATGGGCCCATTTGGAAAAAAAGTCATTTTGATCAATGTTGACTTCATGCACATTTCCAAAAATTGGTCAATTTTGACAATACATATCTCCTTCAACTTTAATCCTAAGAGGGTGTTCTTGGACTTTTTATAAAGCTTAGTATGTCCCCTAAACAACCCTTTTGGTTTCATCTCAATCGGTTCTTCCATGTTCATGTAAGAAGCTTTGACCCAAAAAGTGTTTTTGTTGACTTTTCAAAAGGACCTATAATGTAGAAATTCATATCTTTTGATGAGTGCATATTTTGAACTTGGGGGTTGAAGATGAATTGTAGGAAATTTCATCATCTTCAAAATGAGCCTTGGATGGAAAATTTCTGATAAAGTATGAAGAAGTTATGCTTGGTCAAAGTTTGGTTGACTTTTCCTAAGAAACCCTAATTTAACAAGTTTTGGGTTTTGATGAATTTGGGGAATTCCTTGAGGAGTCATGATCAACCCTTGATCAAATGATGGATATCACTTCAAAATGTTTATGTTGACCAAAAATCTTGAAGTTTGACTATATGTGGGCCACAGTTGACTTTTGACCTAGTATAGTTGATTTTCAAGCATCTGGGCAATTGACTGAGCAAACTTCTTGTGCAAGGCATGAAACTTGACATGGATGATCTTGAACATATTAGGACCATGGAGGGCATCTGGGACCTTTGGAGCTCCCCCACCCTGATGAAAATGGAAACCCTAATTTGAGGTAGATTATCTTAGGAGGGAGTTTGTCTGATCAACTCTTGGGCCTCCTTGAGCAAGTTGAGGATCTCTAGGAGTATGTATTGAGTAAAATAAGAGGGCAAATTTTGGGGTACAACACTTAGCTTAATTTTTTGAAATACCTTGTGCTTTGCATGTTTTTGAAAAGTATTTTAAAATGCCTTAGCGTGGCTATTTTCTTTATGATAACTCTTGTATCAGTCCTCAAGAGTGTTGATAAAGCATTTGAAAATGTTTTTGAAGGTTGTTTTTGTGTAAGTGTGAAAATTTGTTTTGAGCAAGCATCTAAGAACTGTCTACACATACTTGAAAGGTTTGTCCTTTTCCTCCTATCCTTTAGACAATGCTATCCAAATATTAGTGAGTAGGTAAACCTATCGTTGGATGTTTGAGGGACGTTCGCGGATCATCATACAGTCATAAAGGCAACATGTATAGACGCTTTAGCAATTTTGTTTAAGGGACTAGATCATTTACCGAAAAGGCAGCATTGTAGGGGCATCGAGGGACTATGATCTTTTTTGATTTAAGGGTCTTTGCTAAAGTGTCCCTACATTAGAGGGACATGACTATTTTATTTCCGAAGGCAACCAAAGTGGGAGTACCCTAGAGGTGTATATGTGCAAGTGGGTTGTATTAAGTTATTTTTGTCTTTTTTGTTAGGTTTGCTAGCGTTTTGATTTTAATCTTTGCCATATAATCCTATTAGTCATACATCTAGCAGTTAATATGTACAGGAAATAAAATGCAGGAATATAAATCATACACTATTACAAAGCTTCGGGGAGGGGGATATTTACATGTCCAAAACTTGCGGAAAAAGCAATAAAGAAAGATCCTAAATTAAGCTATTACAGACTATGAGCAGATACAATAGTATGAATGTAACGCGCGTGAAATGGAAAAGAACGTCTAAAAATCCTAAGGAAAAGGAAATCTTTTTGTTTCTTTTTATTTATAAAAGAAAGCAAAGCCTAAGTCTACTTAATTTTAATTTAAAGAAAATGTTAAAATAATCAATTAACTTATTTAATTAAATTTACTTAATTAAAAAAAATACTAACCTAATATATTTTTTTTGGGATTTTTATTTGATTGTTAATTTAAAAAGGGAAACTATTAAGAGAAATGAATGACAAAAATAAAAATGCAGGAGGAAAGGTCTTTCGATCCAAAGAGAAGGTGTCTTTCGATCCAACGAAAGGTGGCCTTCAATCCAATGAAGGATGATTGTTTTTCGATCTAGGGGGAAAGCTGCTTTTCAATCCGTATCTGCAAGACAAGCATTAGAAAGAATATAGATGCAGGACCTGGGTGTCGAACCCAAGTCCTTCGATCCTGTGCATGTTGGTCTGTTCAGGCTTGATCTGCAGTATAAGCGTTAAGACAAAAAACAAATACAGACCTGGGTGTCGAACCCAGGTGATCCGTTGTCGCGCACGAATAAAAAATGAGTTACTTTAAAAAATGTAGTTTAGCGACAGTAACTCGAGTATCGTATCACAAGTATTCTTGTATTGTTATTAACCAATATAAGCGATTATGGGGAATTTAATTCAGGATCAGTTTTTAAAGAGCTAAGCAAATAAGTGATTAAAATAAATGATTATAAAAATAAGTCAATCTATTGTTTTCATATTCCTGCTAATAATTGGTTTTTACCTTACCAATTCCCTAAGCGGCTTCGACCTCTATTCGATTTCAATACCAATTGACAAGCGTAATATATATAAAATAGATTGAATTCCCATTCCGAATTAAGCAAATGGATTAATAGAATCGTGAATTAAGCAAACACGATATAGAACGTGATTTAACGACTAAGCGACGTTGTTGCACCCCAAAATTTGCCATCTCATTTTACTCAACACATTCTCATTGAAGTCCTCAACTTACTCAAGGATGCCCAAGAATTAACAAGACAAATTCTCTCCTAAGGCAATGAACCTTCAACTAGGGTTTCCACTTTCATCAAGATATGTGAACTCCAAAGGTCTCAAATCTTTTCCGTGGTCTTAATATGTCCTCAAGATCATCCATGTCAAGTTTCATGCCTTGCACAAGAAGTTTGCTCAGTCAACTGCTCAAATGCATGAAAATCAACTGTACTAGGTCAAAAGTCAACTGTGACCCACATACAGTCAAACTTTAAGATTTTTGGTCAACATCAACATTTTAAAGTGATATCCATCATTTGATCAATGGTTGATCATGATTCCTCAAGGAATGCTCCTAATTCGACAAAACTCAAAAGTTGCTAAATTAGGGTTCCTATAGAAAAAGTCAACCAAACTTTGACCAGGCATAACTTTCTCATACTTTACGAAATTCCTCTCTAAAAAGCTCTCAAAAAGCTCTTCAAAATACTCTCCAAAAGCTCTTCAAAAAGCTCTCTAGAAATAAAATAATCGGTGCAAGTCATATCTCGAGGTTCCGGTCTCTCTCGATTGACATCAAGCCTCAAACCATCCCCTTGAAGTCCTCAGGAGTCTTACAAGGCCCAAGAGAAATCCATCACACGCCTAGCACGCCCCCATTTGACAACACCAGTTTGGTAAAATTTTAAACTTCAAATCTCTAATTTTAATCACATTTCATGGCATGCTAACGTTTGTTTGAGTTTATATAGAACATTTATGGATGGTTGAATCAAAGGTTCCACGCAAGAATCTGAAAACACCATGTTTAGGGCATGAAGCTTTCGAAGATTCGGGCCTAGGAATTTCTGATGATTGCACCCCGTGTTTACTTTTGCTTCTAGGCCCATCTTTATTTTCTTGTTTTATTCATTTCATTTATTTCTTTTAATCCCTTTTTTTATTTTAATCAATAAAAAAATATAAAAACACATAAAAATAGATTTAGGATTTTTCTTAATTAAATTTTAATTTTGGTAAATTAATTAACTAATCACTTTAACTTTTTTTATTTATTAAAATTAATAGAACTTATGTTTAATTTCATTTTAATTCATTTTCCTTTTCGTAACAAAAATATCAAAAAAACATAGAATTAATTTCTTTCATTTAAATTTCATGTTTCTTTAATAATTATTATTTTTTTAAATATAGATCTAGATTAATTATTTTTTTACTTATACCATTTTCATAATTTAAAACAAAAAACAACAAAAAGATTTTTTATATCTTAGGATTTTTAGACGTCTTTTCAAATTTGCGTGTTATTATTCTTCCGCACTTCCTTTTATTATTGTAACTGTATATTGGGATGTAATGGATGATTATTGTAACTGTAAGGGACATCCCAAGCTTTATAAAAAGTCCAAGCTTTATTTCGAAGTAACCCTACTACCCAGGTTCCTTCTCACAACCCTACTACCCAAGCTTTATTTTCGAAGCAACCCTACTATCCAGGTTCCTTCTCATAGCCCTACTATCCAGCTTTCATTTTGAAGTAACCCTATTATCCAGGTTCCTTCTCACAACCCTACTATCCAGGCTTTCATTTCGAAGTAACCCTACTATCCAGGTTCCTTCTCATAACCCTACTATCCAGGCTTTCATTTCGAAGTAACCCTACTATCCAGATTCTTTCTCATAGCCCTATTATCTAGGATTTCATTTCGAAGTAACCCTACTATCCAGGTTCCTTCTCATAGCCCTACTACCCAGGATTTATTTCAAAGTAACTCTAATACCCAGGTTCCTTCTCATAGCCCTACTACCCAGGCTTTATTTCGAAGTAACCCTACTACCCAAGTTGCTTCTCGCAACCCTACTACCCAAGCTTTATTTCGAAGTAACCCTACTACCCAGGTTCCTTCTCACAATCCTACTACCCAGGCTTTATTTTCGAAGTAACCCTACTATCCAGGTTCCTTCTCATAGCCCTACTATCCAGCTTTCATTTTGAAGTAACCATACTATCCAGGTTCCTTCTCATAGCCCTACTATCCAGGCTTTCATTTCGAAGTAAACCTACTATCCAAGTTCCTTCTCATAGCCCAACTATCCAGGCTTTCATTTCGAAGTAACCCTACTATCCAGGTTCCTTCTCATAGCCATACTATCCAGGCTTTCATTTCGAAGTAACCCTACTATCCAGGTTCCTTCTTATAGCCCTACTATCCAGGCTTTCATTTCGAAGAAACCCTACTATCCAGGTTCCTTCTCATAGCCCTACTATCCAGGCTTTCATTTCGAAGTAACCCTACTATCCAGGTTCCTTCTCACAACCCTACTATCCAGGCTTTCATTTTGAAGTAACCATACTATCAAGGTTCCTTCTCATAGCCCTACTATCCAGGCTTTCATTTCGAAGTAACCCTACTATCCAGGTTCCTTCTCATAGCCCTACTATTGAGGCTTTCATTTTGAAGTAACCCTACTATCCAGGTTCCTTCTCATAGCCCTACTATCCAGGCTTTCATTTCAAAGTAACCCTACTATCCAGGTTCCTTCTCATAGCCCTACTATCCAGGCTTTCATTTCGAGGTAACCCTAATATCCGAAGCGAGATACTTTTGAAGCCCAATTCTACGCAAGCGAGAAGAAGGTTTTGGAACTCACTAGGCTACTTCATGAGGAGCAGACTCTGAATTCCTATATTTCACCAAAGAGGATGCATACTACCTTTCTATCTTAGAGTTTCTTGTATTTGTTTTGCCCAAGGAGGCACTGATGTACTCAAGCTCTAATTTATTAATATAACGTGTGTTTCCTTTTTATCTAAAACAAATTTGAATCTTAAAATCCTTGAAATCATTACATATGCATTTACATTCATCATAACATAAGCAGGTTTCTTGCAATAAGTCTCCTCATCTCTCTACTGTTTATTTCAGTAATATGGATCTCGAGCAAACGATTAAGGACCTCCAAGCTCAGAATGCACAGTTTCAACAATTGTTATTAACTCTAGCCAAAGGACAAGAAGAGTTGAAGACCTTGCTGGTTGAAGAGAAGAAAAAGAAGACAAAGAAAATAACCGGAGTTCTAAACATGGGAAGAAGATTCCAAGGGCAGACAAGAAGGGCTTTAGACTTTGCAACGACATTTGGTGAAAGAGACAATCAAGATGGGAAAGGCAAAGAAACAGTAGTCCAGTCAGAGTCAGAAGAGGAAGAGGAAGAAGAAGATTATTCTGAAGAACAATACCCTCCAGCCGACCAAAAGTATAAGCATCTAGAAGAACGGTTGAGCATAATGGAAATCCAAAAAGTTCATGGATTGGACTTTGAGGAATTGGGGTTGGTATCGGGGATTTTCGTTCCTCTAAAATTCAAAGCACCTGTGTTCGCCAAATCTGACAGAGTATCATGTCCTAAAATGCATCTCCGATCCTATGTGAGGAAAATCCAGCCCCATACCGCTGACAAAGACTTATGGGTACACTTCTTCTAAGACAGTCTATCTGGAACTCAAGTTGATTGGTTTTATTAGTTAGAAAGAGCCAATATTCATAACTGGGAAGATCTTGCTGCAACCTTTTACAAACAATACTAATACAATGCTGATCTTGCACCTACCCGTACTCCTCCAGAGTATGGCCATGGTTTCAAGTGAGGGCTTCAAAGACTACGCACGAAAGTGGAGGGACTTGGCAGGGAGAGTCCAGCCTCCTTTATCTGAAAGAGAGTTAGTTGATATGTTCTTGGGAACCTTGTCCGGACCTTTCTTCAATCACTTAATTTGGAGTTCATCGGAAGGTTTTATCGAACTGATATTGACCGACGAAAGGGTGGAAGTCGGGATAAAGAATGGGAAGATTCAGAAAGATGCATCCTCTACCGCTGTAAGGAAGCGATTCATTAGAAAGAAGGAAGTGGTTTCTGTGTATCCTTAGAGAAATCAAGATAGGGCTGAACGTCGTCCAATGGTGGGGGCTATTATGATTCCTAAACCTGCACCTGATCAACAAAGAAACAATCAGCCAAGAATGGAAAGACCAGTCAGACAATTCACCCGAATTAATATGATACTATCTCAGGTGTTTCCACATTTGTTAAGATCCAACCTAGTGACTTTGAAAGAAGCTCCAAAGAACCCTAACACAACGTCTCCTCACTATTATCCTAATGCCCGCTGTGCATACCACTCTGAGAGTCCCGGACATGACACTAATAATTGTTGGGCTCTAAAGAACAAAGTACAAGACCTCCTTGAAGCCAAAGAGATTGAATTCGATGCACCAGAAAAGCCCAATGTCATTTCTGCCCCTATGCCCAAACATGGCCATAATACCAACGCTATTGAGGAAGATATGTTTATTACTTCAGTTGATGAACTTATGACTCCGCTCCTAACTATAAAAAAGAACCTATTGAATGTCAGTGTTTTCCCAGGCTGTGATAAAAGCTGTCATTTCTGTTTGTCTTCACCAACCAGCTGTCCTTTGTTGAAAGTAGGCGTTCAGTGCCTAATAGACAACAAGGAAATTTTGTTCGAAAAGACTTTTGTTCCAACTGTTTCTTATAATGATGTTTCCATTGTGACCATTTCCGACAATTCTTTCAGGGTCTCCACCAAAAGACCCGTTAGAATTACATCAGTTCCAAAAGTAGCTCCTTTGATAATTATAATGCCTGGACCGGTCCCGTATTCGTATGACAAAACCGTACCATGGAATTATGGAGGGGATGTCTACTACCACAGTATCAAGCAAGATTGGCCAGTATATTCAAGTTTTGAGAAAGTTAACTCCGATGTCAGTAATATTGCAAGGACTAGTAAGATCACTCGAAGCGGAAGGATATTCTCTCAAGGAATTGCTCCCCCAAAAGAAGTTTCTGGACCCGTAATAATTCCTGTTGTTATTGCTCCTCCGAAGGTTGTTCCCAGTCCTACAATCATCTCTACTAATACTCCAATTGACAAAGCTGTTACAACCCCTGTTATCACTCCTACTGACATTCTTGTTGCCGAGTTAACTGAGACTCGAGGAAAAGGTGTTTTGGTTGAGTCTGTCAAGACGAAGACACAATCATTGGCTATTCCTGAGACCTCCCGGAAAGAGATGGAGGAAATTCTAAAGATCATAAAAAGAAGTGACTACAATGTAGTTGAGCAACTGGGGCAAACTCCATTTAAAATTTCCATGCTGGCTTTACTACTATGTTCTGAGGCACATGCAAAGGCCTTGGTAAAATTCCTGAAAACTGCTCATGTACCCCAAGAAACATCTGCCGATCAGTTCCAAGACTGCGTAGCCAGCTTGACTGTAGATAATGGTTTAGGTCTTTTGGATGTTGATTTAACGCCAAGAGGGAGGAAGCATAATGAGGCATTACATGTCTCAGTGGAATGTAGGGGCACAACTCTGGATAATGTGTTGGTTGACACCGGTTCATCTCTGAATGTTTTGCCTAAAAAGGCTCTTGATAGGCTTGACTACAAAGGATTAACATTGAAACCGAGCAATATAATAGTAAGGGCTTTTGACGGCTCGAAACGGATGGTGCATGGGGAAGTGGATATTCCCATAAAGGTTGGAACCCAAACATTTGATTCAACTTTTTATGTAATGGATATCCACCCTTCATATTCCTGCTTGCTAGGCCGACCATGGATCCATAATGCTGGTGCTGTTACTTCTACGTTGCACCAAATGCTGAAATATTCAATTCAAGGGAATATTATCACCGTTCATGGAGAAGAAGAGTATATGATAAGCCATCTCAATTCCTTCAGATATGTGGAATTAGATGGTGAATTTATTGAAACTCCATCCCAGCACTTTGAAGAAGTCCCGCAAGATGTGGCAGTAACCAAGGTTATGTCTCAAGTTCCAAAGATCACAAGGTCTCCACTCAGGATGTCATCTTTGAAGGATGCCAAGGCAGTGATAGAATAAGGTGGGTGCATTATTTGGGGACAACTCCCAGATATCCCATACAAATCTAACAAGTTTGGCATGGGTTTCACTTCAGGTGCTCAGAAGGATGTACGCCGCGCTCGTGCTGAAGGATCACCCTTAAAGATCAGCAACCGAGAAGTCAACACGGTAGAGGATGATGAAGATGGCTATAACCTAGAGGATTGTATCTTCCCAACTGTCAGTGGAGGGCTCAGCAATTGAGAGGCTAGAGATTTTGTCCCGATCACTTTTATCCCACAGTAATTTGTCTTTACATTTTGTTGGATCTGTAATATTAAAACAATTCAGACTCTTAAAGCCTTGTGTCTTACCCGAGGCACAATGGTCCATTTGTAAGGGTTATTATCTCATTTCCATATGACATCAATGAATCATGGACGCTTTTGCATACAAACATTGTGCTCATTATTTTTCTTTTTACATTTTTATTCCTTCCAAAGATAGCTATACTCTTACACATACTCACACTCACAATGCAGGTCTACATCCATTCGGGATCCCATGGGTAACAGTTCTGCTATGGCTTTCTATGACTCTGAAAATCTAATCTACCAAGCCGAAGATGAAGGTGAGGAAGATTGTGAAGTGCCAGGGGAACTTGTCAGATTGCTACAACAAGAAGAGAGAACCATTCAACCCCACGAGGAACCAGTGGACACAATCAACCTGGGTACCAAAGAAGACAAAAGAGAAGTCAAATTGGGTGCCAATCTGGAACCCAGTCTCAAAGAGCGTTTGATTCAGTTGCTACACGAGTATGTTGAGGTCTTTTCCTGGTCGTATGAAGACATGCCAGGACTTGATGCAGATATTGTGGTACATTGTCTGCCTATAAAAGAGGATTGCCCACCAGTAAAGCAAAAGGTTCGTCGAATGCGACCAAATATGTCGAAGAAGATTAAAGCAGAAGTCATGAAACAATTCAATGTTGGGTTCTTGGTCGTCACCTCCTATCCGCAATGGGTGGCCTATGTTGTTCTCGTGCCCAAAAAAGACGACAAGGTACGAATGTGTGTGGACTACAGAGGTTTTAATAGGGCAAGCCCTAAGTATGATTTCCAACTTCCCCACATTGATATTCTAGTTGACAATACATCACAACACAAAGTGTTTTCCTTCATGGATGGTTTCTCAGGTTACAACCAAATCAAAATGGCGCCTGAGGACATGGAGAAGACAACATTTGTCACACAGTGGGGCACATTCTACTACAAGGTGATGCCATTCGGACTAAAGAATGTTGGGGCAACCTATCAGCGTGCCATGGTAGCCCTATTCCACGACATGATACACCACTAAATAGAGGTCTATGTGGACGACATGATAGCTAGATCTCAAATAGAAGAAGAGTATCTTGATCATTTACAGAAACTGTTTGAGAGACTAAAGAAGTACAAGCTGAGGTTGAACCCAAATAAATGCATGTTTGGAGTAAGGTCTGGTAAACTCCTAGGCTTTGTCGTCAGCAATAAAGGTATTGAAGTAGATCCTGCCAAGGTGAAAACGATACAAGAGATGTCTTCTCCTCGTACTGAGAAGGAAGTCAGAGGCTTCTTGGGATGTTTGAACTACATTTCCAGATTCATTTCTCACCTAACAGCTACTTGTGAACCAATCTTCAAACTACTGAAGAAAGATCAAGTAGTCAAATGGAACGATGAATGCCAAACTTCTTTTGAAAAGATCAAAGAGTACCTGCAAGAGCCTCCTGTTTTAATGCCACCAGTCGAGGGAAGGCCATTGATCATGTATCTGACTGTTTTGGAAAACTCAATGGGGTGTGTGCTGGGGCAGCATGACGAGTCTGGCCAAAAAGAGCATGCTATTTATTACCTGAGCAAAAAGTTTACCGACTGTGAAACAAGATATTCACTGCTCGAGAAAACTTGTTGCACTCTGGCATAGGCTGCTCGCCGGCTAAGGCAGTATATGCTGACCCATACTACCTTGTTGATATCTAAAATGGATCCAATAAAATACATCTTCGAGAAACCTGCTCTCTCTGGGAGAATAGTGAGATGGCAGATGATCCTGACAGAATATGACATACAGTATACTACCCAGAAGCAATAAAGGGTAGTGTACTAGCTGATCACCTTGCTCACCAAGCTGTGGAAGACTACCAGTCCATGAAGTTA
Organism: Vicia faba; assembly: GCA_948472305.1. NCBI lineage: Eukaryota > Viridiplantae > Streptophyta > Magnoliopsida > Fabales > Fabaceae > Vicia > Vicia faba. The sequence goes on along the minus strand of OX451737.1, from coordinate 1,511,200,400 downwards.
GAATTCTCAGATGAGGACATCATGATGGTAAACACCTGTGAAGAATTCAAGCCATATGACGGACCTGAACAAGGATCCCGATGGACCCTGGTTATTGATGGGGCATCTAACGCACTCGGCAACGGTATCGGTGTTGTACTCATATCTCCGGAAGGATTCCATACTCCTTTTACTACAAGACTCTGCTTCAATTGTACAAATAACATGGTGGAATGAGAAGCGTGCATCTTTGGTCTTAAAGCTGCCATAGATTTGGGGATCAAATCCTTAAATGTATTCAAAGATTCAGCTCTGGTCATCAGCCAGATCAAAGAGGAATGGGACACCAAACACCCTAACATTATCCCTTGCAAAGAACATGTTTTGACATTGCTCCCACATTTTGAGAAGATTACCTTCTAGCATTTCCCGCGAGAAGAAAATCAGCTAGCAGACGCACTAGCCACAATGTCATCTATGTTTAAACTTAAATGGGATAATGAGGCTCCCCAGATCACCATTGAACGCATGGATGAACCAGTACACTGTCACGAGATTAATATTGAAGAAGTAGTGGACCAGCCTTGGTTTCATGAAGTCAAGAGGTATCTCGAGGCTCAAGAATATCCAGAAGGAGCTTCAGTCAATGATAAGAAGTTTTTAAGGAGATTCTCTGCTAAGTTTTTCCTTAGTAATGACATTATTTACAAACACAACCATGACTCTATGTTACTTCGGTGTGTAGACAAGGTTGAAGCTGAAAGGATCATGACTGAGTTACATGAAGGTACTTTTGGCACCCATTCCAGTGGGCATACGATGGCAAAAAAAAATCCTACAGGCGGGCTATTACTTGTCTACCATGGAAGCAGATTGCTATCAATACTCTCAAACTTGCCATACGTGTCAAATCTATGATGACAAGGTGCACGTACCTCTGGTTCCCCTGAATGTCTTGACAGCTCCTTGGCCCTTTTCTATGCGGGGAATTGATATGATTGGGGAAATCAAGCCCACAACATCCAATGGACACCGCTTCATCCTAGTGGCCATTGATTATTTTACAAAGTGGGTGGAGGCAACCTCTTTCACTTCCGTCACCAAGAATGTTGTCACCCGGTTCATCAAGAAGAATCTCATCTGTCGTTACGGTATCCGGAGAGGATCATTACAGACAATGGTACGAAACTGAACAATACTATGATCACCGCCCTGTGCGAGCAGTTCAAGATCCAACATCACAATTCTTCTCCTTACCGGCCAAAGATGAATGGTGTTGTTGAAGCCGCAAATAAGAACATTAAAAAGATCATGCAGAAAATGATAGTCACATACAAAGACTGGCATGAGATGTTACCATTCGCTCTCCATGGGTATCGTACCACAGCTTGCACATCAACCGGGGCAACACCCTATTATCTGGTATACGACATGGAGCCTGTCTTGCCTATTAAGGTCCAGATCCCCTCTCTAAGAATTATGAAGGATGCATGGCTGAATGAAGACGATTGGATCCAGACTCGACTTGATCAACTGAACTTAATTGATGAGAAAAGGCATACTGTTGTTTGTCATGGTCAAATGTATCAAAAACATATGATCAAGGCTTTCAACAAAAAGGTCAGACGGCAAGTGTATTAAGTTGGGGATTTGGTGATCAAATGTATTATACTACCGCAAGGTGATCCCAGGGACAAATGGACTCCTACATATGAAGGACCATTTGTAATAAAAAACATATTCTCTGGTGGCGCAATGATCTTGACCACCATGGATGGTGACGACCTACCGCACCCTGCAAACGCCGACATAGTCAAAAGATACTACACATAAGAGACCCGCTAGGTTGACACACCTAGGAAAAACAAGGGCATCCCGGCGAACCAAAAAGGTTCAGGCAAAAATTAGGGATAAAACAAAAAATATGTACACCCGGTAAGCTGAAAACCCAAAAGGGAGGCTTGGGCAAAAAAGGGTATCCCGGTGGACTGAAAACCAGAAAGGGCGGTCCAGGAAAAAGTTAGGGAATTAAAGCGTATGACTATGTCCTGTTGGATCACCTTACGGACAACCTGCAAACTCAGAGGTTCTGATCAATTCAATCATCTTCAGACGAGGCAACAAATAGACAAGATGCTCAGAGATACGAAGGCTATAGCAGAATGGGAGCCCCATGGGATTATTGCACATAACTATCTTTTCTTTGTATAAAAAATTTCATTTTTTTACAACAACATTCTCTTACTAGAATGTTTGTTTCATTGTAAAAAAATACTTACTCAAAATCAATACAAAGATATCCCTTTGAAAGTGCAAAACTATTTGTTTTTCTTTACTCTATTGTTTTGCTTACAAAAACGTCCAATGATTTATTTTTGAACATATGCATTTGAACATAATTACTGTTTACAAATAAACAAAATAGAAAGATAATCACTGATGGCTTTAAGAGGTATAGAAATCTCTCCATGCTATTCCCATAAGTCCCCCACAGTATGCAGGTTAATCCCTAACGGAACAAAGCTCTCAGTCATCAATCCCCGGTAGAAGTCATCCAATTTCCCCAAGCAGGATTTTTCAAGCAATACACGACATTTCCCTTACAACAGAGTTTATTTCTCTAAGGGGAAATTCATCAACACTTCAACTTCACCACATGAAGACTTCCATATCCTCAGCAGTAGCCAGGGATTTATTTTCCCAAATCCAACAAACAGCACAACAGACTAGCTCACATACGTATACATTGCATCTATATATCATAAACATTGATAACACAAATGCATCATACCATGCATTTCATACAACATGACTTTGCATTTTAGCTAACATTTTACCCTTTTCAGAATAAGGTTAACAGCTACCATTGACAATATTCAAAATTTCCAAGATACAGTTTGGATACGCTCCAGACACGGACGCCATTCTGATACTCATTCAACTTTCAGATATAATTCAGATACGCTCCAAACACGGATGCCATTATGATACTCATTCAGATTCAACTCTCAGATATATTTCAGATACGCTCTAGACACGGATGCCATTCTAATACTCATTCAGATTCAAATCTCATATACAATTCAGATACTCTCTAGACATAGATGCCCTTCTGATACTCATTCAGACGCAATTCTCAAGATACAGTTCAGATATGCTCCAGACACGGATGCCATTCTGGTACTCATTCAAATTCAGCTTTCAGATACAGTACATATATGCTCCAGACACGAACGCCATTATGATGCTCATTCTTTCATTTTACAAATTACAATTCAGCAATCACTTTGGATGGCATCTACTAGTCCATCTCCAACAACTTTCTATCATCTCTCCAAATGGCATCTTTAAGCCCATTCCCTCTACCATCATATTACCGAGTGCAAATTTCTGGGATCTAGTGTCCAATCATCTTCCACCTTCGAGTCACGAATGGAAAAACTCGCCAATCTAACTCTTCAGGTTTAAGAAGATTGAACATGGGCAGTTGTTGTACCCCAAAATTTTCCCTCTCATTTATCAAGAACTTGCTCAAGACACCTCCTTAAGCACTGATGACCAAAATTAGGGTTTGAGATTGCACAAGTATATTTGAACTTCCAATGCCCCATATGGATTTCATGGATCATTATGGACCCCCCAATATCACTCATGTCAAGTTCCAAGCTTTGAATCACATTTTTGCTCAGTCAATTGAGCAGTTGACCTAAAAATCAATTGTATTGGGGAAAAAGTCACCCATGACCAAATTACAGTCAAACTTCATAATTTTTTATCCACATCAACATTTTAAACTCATATGTATCATTTGATCAAGTTTTTACCATAATTCCTCAAGAAATTTGATCAAATCTTCAAAAGGGCAAAATGGTCAAAATTAGGGTTTTGATTGGGAAAAGGCAATTTCTGATTTTTGACCTAGCAAATGGTCAATTGGTTTGAGGCATGATCTCAAGAGTCCAATTACATCATTTTTACCTAATAACATGGTTCAAAACATTACAAGTCAATTGGATTGACAAATGAATTTTTCAGTCAACTGATCAAAAGTCAACTATATACTGAAAAGTCAAACTTTGACTTTTTTGTCAAATTCAAGTGCCAAAGATCATAATTCATCAAAAAATGTCAAAATATGAAACTTATTCATCAAGAAATCAAAAAGTCACGATTTCATTTTGAAAAGTCAAAATTTCTAAACTTAGAAATTTTTCTAAGTGTTGGAAATTTCATGTTTTTTTATAACTTTGAGCAAAATTTTCACCATGATGCAAGATGATTCAAGAGAAACTTCCAACATTAAAGTTGTAGATATCCATGAAATATACAACTTTTCTTTACACAACTCCTTCAAAAAAATGCTTGGATCTCAAGTTATAATTTTATGAACACGTGGTCATGAAACTAAACAATTAGTGAAATTTTGCCCTAATTTGGTCAGGATTTTGACCCAACTTCATGGAACTTTTTCATATAATTCCAAGGGTAATATTCAAAGGCAATTCAAATATGGGTTGTAAATCACATTGCAAGCTTTCCAAAATGTCCAAGAACTCCTTGAGATCATTTCTGAGTAGGGAGAATCGAAGAGATGAAGTTAGGATTTTATCACTTGAATTACAAGTCATTTTTGATGAACACATGAACCAAATCCATGCTAGGCTGCATAATCTTTGCTTTGCAGGCCTCAAACTTATTTGTCACTCCATAATTAAATGTTTACACAGTTGTTAGGGCATTGATCCAAGCAATTGAATTATTATCCAAGTTGCATTTCCATTAATGGCACAAAGTTAACATTGCCATTCTTGTAAAGCAAGCTTTTTGCATAAAGTTAATTCTTGAGCCTCTAACTTGTTTCCTCTTATCACACTCCATCCATAAAGTCATAAGCAAGCTTTTTTAAAGCATAACCACTCTATCTTAGCAAGTACACAAGGCTTTGAAACTTGAATTTCTCAAAAATCACATTTTATGCATAAACTTGTGATTTTGAATTCTAATCAACAAGAAGTATCCAAACTTGTTGCTTATAAATAGAGTCACTATTTATGAGCTAAAGGACGGGCTTAAGCACCCTGAAATACACCAAAATTCCCTCAAATCAGAAATTGCCCAAAAACTCCATTGTTGCACAGTTTCTGACCTTGAACATCAAACTCACATTTCCTTCGTGCGTTTCTTGGCCTTTTAGTTTCTAAAGCTTCCTTACATCAAGTGTAACCTATCCCTGTCCCTGTTTCATTACTGTAACATCATTTACCATATCCTCCGTAACCAAAAATAGAGCATTGCACATTGACTTCTCCAAGTCATTTCAGCCACTCTTAACTTAAGCAAACCATTGCATTAGCTTCCTAGGATCTCAAGGAAGTTAACCTGATCATCACCATCACTTGAAACAAGCTCAAACTCAAAACACGATTTCTAGTTTTGAGGTAAGTTTTCTCAACTTGGAACTCTTCATACAGGCATCGTCAATAGTTTATTTGTGAAAAAACATGTAGATATCATTGCCCTGCAGCTAACCATGTCCATAGTTTCCATTAATTTTGCTTGAGCTTAGAGAATTTTGAAACTGAAATTTCTGAAATTTTTAGGGTTCAGTTTAGGGCCATTAAAATTCATGCTTATCTTTGATCTATAGTTTTAATACTTTACATTTCTGGAATCGTGAGAAAATTTGCTACAAGTTTCATGTTTACAGTTTTCATTTTTGATGAGAAATGAGCAAGTTATAGTTGGTCTGGCTGGAGGTTGAAGATGAAGTCATCAGGACGCGTTTTGCCTTGTATATTTATTGTTTTGCTTATGTTAACAGATGTATAGTCATCCCAGTGGTAGAAGCGCGAGCCTGTAACCTATGGGACCTGGGTTCGAGCCTCAATGTACCCTTTTCACTTTTCTGATTTTTGGCTTTTTGGCAGGCGCTGGGCCTCTTTGGGACTGACTTGTTTTTATTTTTGCTAACCAACCTCCCTGCAGGCTATTGGCACCCCTGTCCCAAGATTATTTATTTTATTTTTTATTTATTTTCAATTTTATTTTCTTAAATGTATTTTCTAAATACTAAAAAATCATAAAATACAAAAAAAATGATAGATTTATATTTTGACTTAATTTATTTTATTTTTCTCACAAAAAAATATTTTTATTAATTATACTTCATTTATTTTTTTACTTATTATCTTGTAAATATAATTAAAATTAAGTTATTAGTTATTTTATTTCATACTAATTTAAATATATTATTTTTGATATAAAAAAGACTAAAAATATTTTATAATGCTATAAATATTTTTTAAGACAAAAATACCAAAAAATACTTTTTCTGAACTTATTTTCTTTTAATCAATTAACAAATTTAGGGGTTTTATTTAAAACCTTTTTATTAATAATTTTAAATTTAATTAATTATTTTCTTTATTTAATTAGGTTAAGACAAAATCCTTTTTTTTTCATAAAAATCAAACAAAGATACATTTTCTTTACATTTTGCATTTTTTGTACATTTATTCATTTTGTACTTTGTATTTATTTATTTCCTTGTACATTGATATCAATTCAATAAGGTTGTAATAAACTAATTAAGCTTTAAATTCTTGCAATCCCCATTCAATTTGTACACTCCCTCCCACAAATGTTGTAATAGCGTAGTAACTTTAAATTTCAAAATTTACCGCTTTATATAACATGCTAGTAATTAGGGTTTGTATGGAAAGACTAAAACCAATAATTAGAAAAACCTAATTCAAGACAAAAACAAGCATGAAAACAATACACTTGCACAGAAGCACCCCTAGGGTTATTCCACTTGGTTGCCTTATACAAAATGGCCATACATCTAAGTTGCCTTTCAAATGATCTTAGTCCCTCAAAAAAGAATTCTAAGATACCTTGCGACATTGCTAATCATGGTTATACGATGACCCACACCCGTCCCGTTTACATCCAAAGATAGGGTTGCTTACCAAATCAATGGTAAGACAACAATTTCAAAGGAAAAGAAAATGAAAAAAAAAAAGACTTTTGAGTAGATAGAATGCTCCTAATTACTTGCTCCCTTTCTAAACAAACATCCTTGCTATTTTCAAAATAAACACCTACACTTTCAAACATCTTACAAACTTGAAAATGTTTTCAAAAGATCAAACATCTTTGTATACATTCTTACGAATGAGAATCATTACAAAGATTGCCTAAGAAGTGACCTCTTTACAAAATACTTTCAAAAACCACACAAAGCACAATTTCAAACAAAAGCAAGTGATCTAGCAAGTAACTAAGAACCCATGGAAAACTATGGATGAAAAGGATGCTAATACCTTCCCTTTTCATAATCTACCCCCGAACTCAAGAAATAATCTCAAAGGTCTTTCCTGTGCTTTTTCACCTTTCCTTTTGGATAAAAGTTCCTTTTCACCTTTCCTTTTGGATAAAAGAAAAGTCGGTGGCGACTCTTGCTAACCGCAACATTTGTGATCAAAAGCAAAACACTCAAGCCATTTCTCCCACCGTATCACACACTTTGTTTCCATTATATTTTATTTGTTTCATTATATTTACAAATGGTCCCGCTAGCGCAGATGGTTGAGGAGCGTGCCTATAAAGAAAACGTCCTGGGTTCGACCCCAGGCGTGTGCTTTTTTGTTTTCTTCATATTTCTTTGCAGATCCAATGCGTCTCACAACCCAGCATCCACCATGCACCTCAAGATCCATCACCATTGAATCATCCTTACCCAGATCCAAACGTCCAACAAAGAGCAGCACATGGTATACTCCCTGAAGGTTAACCATACTTAATCAGGCGCATCCTTGGGCCACCAGCAGGATTGGGCCTGGACAGATTCAATTTACACCTCCCAGATTGCTAACACAATCACAGGCCCATTTCTATCTTTTTTTTCTTCTATTTTTTTAATTTCTTCTTTGTTTTTTTTAATTATTTCAAAAATTATTTTTTTATTTAATCATAAAATCACAAAAAAAAAAAGAATTTAGGTTTTTTTTATTAAAATTAATTTGATTTAATTATTTTTATTTGTTTTCTTTAAAAATAAAATCAATTAGAATCTAGGATTGGACTTTGAATCTTTTTCTTTAAAAATATCAAAAATATTAGTTTTTATTTAGAATTAATTTTGAATTAATAATTTTTTTAATTAATTAATTACTCTTTTTATTATTTAACTTTTTCCAGACAAAAACAACAAAAATACTTTTCTCTTAACCTATGCGCATTTTTGGGTTTAGACGCTTCGTTATCCTTTGCGCGTTTATTATTTCTGCTGTATTATTTTTTTTCATTATGTAATTGTTCCTAGTTTGTAATAATTTAATTAGGTTTAAATTTCTGCATCTAATTATGTAACTTCCCCCAAGGCCTTGTAATTACTTAGAAACCTTTATCTTTCTGCAATTTATTTTCCGCACGATAAACTGCCTAGATGAATGGCTAATAGGATTGTATGGAAAGATAACGATTAATTGAACATAGAAAACCCTAATTGTGCAAAGATAAATAAACTGAAAAATAATCACTTGCACATGCTCACTCCTAGGGTTTGAGCCACTTCAGTTGCCTTTGGTAAACGATCATGAAGTATAGGGAGTCTTAGTGGTTGTCCTCTAGAACCAAAAGATCAAAAATGAACCATTCAAATGTTGCCTCAGAAAGAAAGATCTTTAGGACTCTAGGTTAATAACTAAGGTTTCCAAACCATTTCTTTAGTGATTGTAATTGTCCCTTTCGTCCCTTTCGACTGTCCCTTAAACTCCAACGATGGAGCTACCTACTCCTTAATAGTAGGATAGCGTTGTATAAAGAAATAAGAAAATGAACAGACTTTTTTCGAGTAGGTAGAAACTTTTAGGTACTTGCTCAAGTAAACTTTTTACACATACACTTTCAAACAAGCTTTTCGAACAAACTTTTCAATAACATTTTTATCACATCCTTGAGGACTGATACAAGGGTTACCATAAAGTGAAACGCCGCACTAAGGCAAATTTCAAAACTTTTTCAAGCACACAAACACACGAAAGCAATTTCAAAAATGAGCAAGTACCTAAGAGCTCGTGGAAAACCATGGATGGAAAGGGTGCTAACACCTTCCCTTTCTATAATCTACCCCTCGTACTCATAAACATCTCGAAAAAGGTTTTTTCTATTCTTTTCCCTTTTCCTTTGTTGGATGAAATAAAAGTCGGTGGCGACTCTTTCTTACCGCGACATTTGCAAACAAAAAATGCAAACCAATATAACAACCAGTTCTGCCACCGTATCACAGAACTGACGACTCTGCAGGGGACTTATAATAAAGTGGGGTTCACCTTAGGATTTAGGTCATTCTTAAATTGCTTCTCTGGTTTGTCTTGTCTGATTTATTTTTAAGGGTATCTGTTTGGGTTGTTTGGATCCTAAACCCGGATCGGGGAATTCCTTTTAGGTAAGTAGTAATAAACTGTGAGGGAGCTTTGCGGGGTATACCGACATGGTTGAAACAGTAGCTACGTTAATGCGATACTTTGGTGTGTATCGGTAGCCCTTGATTAATCAAGGAGAATATGGGGCCGTTGCATGGTATCATAAAGCATCAACTGACCTTAGCACCTTAATTGACCAACTTGGCTTTTAGGACGTAGTGAGATAGCTGTCTTTGGTGTAAACCCAAAGTCAATTGATACTCGATGCTACACTCATTGAGGTTTGACACTTGAGTTTTGTTTGGTGGCAAGTCAATTGTCTATCGGAACGAAATTTGGGGGAAATATCGGTGATATTGAGATCCCTTAGAACCCGGTTACTATATTTAGGACAGGTTGAACCAATCCAACTTCAAGAGGGTATTACCTTAAAATCCATGCAAGCCTTAAACTTAAGGTCTCTGTGTGATTTGTTTGTGTTTGATATATCTGCTATATCGGAGCATAATCATGACATCATAACATAGTGTTGTACCCTAAAATTTTCCCTCTCATTTATCAAGATTATTCTCACAAGATTTCTTTGACTCAAGACTGGATTAGGGTTTGACCAGCTCAAGACCTCTCATCAGGCACTGATCACCCAAAATTAGGGTTTGAGTTTGCCCAAGGATTTTTGGGCTATCAATGCTTCATATGAATTTCAAACATCATTATGGACCCTTAAGATTACTCATGACAAGTTTCAAGCTTTGAACCACATTTTTGATCAGTCAATTGGACAGTTGACCTAAAAATCAGTTGTATTGGGGAAAAAGTCAACCATGGCCAATTTACAGTCAAACTTCACAATTTTTAATCCACATCAACATTCTAGACTCATATGTATCATTTGATCAAGTTTGGGTCACAATTCCTCAAGAAATTTGATCAAATCATCAAAAGGGCAAAATGGTCAAAATTAGGGTTTTGACTGAGAAAGGGAAATTTCTGATTTTTGACTTGGCAAATGACCAATTGGTTTGAAGCATGATTTCAAGGGTTCATTTGTACCATATTTACCTATTGACATGGTTCAAAACATTGCAAATCCATTTGATTGACAGATGAAATTTGTAGTCAACTGATTAAAAGTCAACTGTATATTGAAAAGTCAAACTTTGATTTTTTGGTCAAAATCAAGTGTCAAGGATCACAATTCATCAAACATGTCAAAATTTGAAACTTGTTCATCAAGAAACTAAAGATTGAAGTTTTGATTTTGAAATTTGAAGTTTTTCTTAACTTAGAAATTTTTCTAAGTATAGAAAATTTCTTATTTTTTTCTCAAATTTAAGCCATTTTTTCACCATGATACAAGATGATTCAAAGGAAATTCCCAACATGAAAGTTGTAGATCTCCATGAAATATAAAACATTGCTTCACACATTTTCCTTAAATATGCTTGGATCTCAAGATATAATTTTGTGAATACATGCCCATGAACTAAAATAACTTAGTGAAATTTTGCCATAATTTAGGCAGGTTTTTGACCCAATTTCATGATAATTTTTCACCTAGTTCTAAGAGGAATCTTGAAATTCATTTCAAAGATGATTTATAGAGCACATTGCAAGCTATCAAAAATGTCCAATAAATCCTTGAGATCATTTTTTAGTAGGGAGAATTGAAGAGATGAAGTTGGAAATTTTTAACTTTGATTTCAAGCCATTTCATGAAGAACAAAGTTCAAATCCTCAAGCATGCTGTACATTCTTCACTTTTCAGGCCTCTAACTCGTTTGTCACTCCACCATTAACGGATTTCACAAGATTTCATGCCCTAAAGCCAAGCATTCAATGCATTGTACAAGAAAATAACCATTTATGGAAGAAAGGCAACATTGCCCTTTTGGAAAAGCATGCTTTATGCATTTTTTCATTTCTTGAGCCTTGGACTTGTTCTTTCTGCATAAATCAAGCCTCTAAGCCTGGAAAAAAAACATGTTTAAAGCTTCACACTACCCTACAAGATCAGAACCATGCATTAAGAAGTCATTTCTCACACTTGCTTCAAAAACAAGAAATGTAGCAAGACATGTGATCTTGTACTTTTGAGCAAGCACAAGTCCTCCGATCTTTTGCTCTATATAAAGCTATCACTTTGCAACTAAAAGCACGAATGCCAAAGCCTTGAAACACCCTAGAATAATAAATTGCATACCAAGCTTCCAAACTTGCCATTTCTGACTTGTGAGTTGAATCTTCCATTCCACTCGTGCGTTTTCAGGCCTTTTGCTTCCCAAAGCTTCCTTACCTTACAAGAAAACCATCCCATACCCTGAAACATCACTGTAACTCCATCTTCCCTATTGTTGAACTTCAAAAACAGAGTAACACAAGTGGACTTCTAGAGATCATTCCAGCCACCCTCAAGACAAGCTAAGCATTGCATTAGCTTCCTAGAGGTTCAAGGAAGCTAACCTGATCATCACAACATCCTAAAGCAGACTCATTTCCAAAACATGATTTCCATTTTCAAGGTGAGTTTTCTGTTTTTCCAACTCTTGATACATGCATAGTTAGCTTTCCATTTGTGAATATACAATGTAGACATCATTACTACGAAGTTGCACATATCCATAACTTGCATTTATTTGGCCTGAGTTGAGAGAATTTTGAGTTTGAAGTTTCTGAAAAAATTAGGTTAAGAATTAGGGCCATTAAAATTATCTTTAATCTTGGACTTATAGTTTTAGTCATGCACATGGTTAGAATCGTGAGATAAAATGCTATAACATTCATGTTATCAATTTCCATTTTTGTTGAGAGATGAAAGAGTTACAGGAGGTCCGGCTAGCTAGAGGAAGAAGACGAAGTACATGGCCAAGGACGCTTTTTGTGTTATGTTTTTCTTGTTTCACATAAACTAACGGGTGTACAGCCACCCCAGTGGCAACGTAGCGCGCTGGAAATGCATAGGTCGTGGGTTCGAACCTTGGCGCTACCTTTTGTTTTTTTTCATATTTTTCCAGTTTCATTTTTTGGCTGTTTGCAGGATGGGCTTCAACATTTGGGCCTTAGTGTTTTTGCTGACATACTACCCCCTGTTTGCTTGTAGCACCCCTGGCCCATAATTTTTATTATTCATTTTTATTTTCATTTCTATTTTATTAAATATATTTTCCTTAATATTAAAAATCATAAAAAATATAAAAATGCTAAATTTATATTTTTGGTCCATTTTATTTTATTTTTTCTCATAAAAAATATATTTTATTTTAGTTACATATCATATATATATATATATATATATATATATATATATATATATATATATATATATATATATATATATATATATATATATATATATATATATATATATATATATATATATATATATATATATATATATATATATATATATATATATATATATATATATATATATATATATATATATATATATATATATATATATATATATA